>JAIPRM010001731.1:0-35391 GCA_025469315.1 Stegophylla sp. TES_Ste_2020
AAGTTGTACACAGAAAAAAAAAAAAAATTTTAAAAAAATAAACGTCATTGTAACAAACACTAATTTCTTCACTTCGTCCAGAATCTAAAATTAAAATAATTAATACTACAAAAGCGTTATTGCATTTGTCAAATCATACTTGGAACACCCTGTACACATCGTATATACGTCGTAAACATTTAACATATTATTATTATTATTATTATGTAATATTAATACACTTTTTATACGCCACGACCGCCCGTCCGGATCGCGTATTATTATAATCTCTCCACACGTGCCTCCCCACACGGTAGTCGTAAATCTTGTCGTGCGTGAAACCTGACAATTACAAAATAAAATAAAATAAATGCTGCACGGTATGTGTATGGTAGGCTCCTGCAACACCGCAGAGTTTAAAAAAAAGTACGAGATCGCTCGACAAAAAAAATTTTTGTTTGACAATAATAGAAACGTAAATATTATGTTCATAAAATAAAATTACCGGGCCGCGATGTCCTGCCAACAGGATCAGTCCTGCGTACATATATTTTAACAGCCCATTGTAAGCTCGTCTTGGCAAAACGATCAGACTTCGTGATCTTTATTTGCTCGTCTAATAATAAAATTTTTCTTATATTACAGTAGAGATGAAAATTTATAGTCACATCCCCCGTCCAAGTGTTTGTACTTTTTGACTTACTAGAAGTATGCTTAGAGATGTTAAATTTCAGAAATTTAATTTTTGAGAAATTTTTTTAGAGGAAATTTCTGAAATGTGTATAAAATAATACTCAGTATAACATAGTTATATTCATATATTATTTATATATTTTTTTAAACAAATCATACGATTAATAAAAAAGCTTATTACTTTACAGTTTACATATTATATTTATACAAAATAACTATATACTTATGTACTCTTATTCTCATATGTCTTATCAAAACAACATTTACGTAAACAAAAACTATTATTCAAATGGTTTTGCTAAGAAATTTCTCTGGGAAATTTTCAAAGAGCAGAAATTTCCCACTTACATCACTATCTATGTTTCTATCTAAATTTACATATTTTTATATTAATGCCATATAGTGGCAATTTCTTTGCATATCAATTACATATTATCTATAGTATCATATTATCATATTATCATATTATCTATAGTACATACTAACAAAAATTCAAAAAGTAAAAATGACCCTAAAAGGCAAACAATTGCCCAATAAATCGAATAAATAAAAAAAAAAATTCAAAATTTAAAATTACGTTTTTCGTGTTAATGAGGTTAATTTTAATTAAAATGAAGGAAATAAGGTTAATAATCAGGTTGGCCAAAACTAGTATCACCCTCCCAAAGTGCCACGCTATTAAAAATTGTCCCTATTCGCCCTTGATTCACAGCCCTAATAATAACCATTTGGGTGACTTATTATTATTATTATTATAGATCGATTTTGATGAAATTATAATTAATGTATTCACAGAAACTAAACCTATTAAAACACAAAATTAATCATATTTGACATTGAAAGTTTACGTGTAGGTAATTAATTACATAATTATATTGATTACTTTTTTCAAGTGTTATATATTAATGCTTTAACAAATTTTAAACACATGCATCAAAAAAAAGTTGAGCATAGTTGACTTATATTTGAAGAAAAGTTTTTTGGGACAGTGGGTAGATACGGGTACCGGTTAGCTAATAATAAATAGGGTTAAACATTTTATTAGATTAAACATTGAAAAAAGAATACATAATAGGACATAAGATACAATAAGACATAATGGACAAAATATAAGGACATAACATTTCCACCACGGATATTCTTCGCTACTCGGGTCGGATACACTTGTTGGGTGTGTAGAATTTCTAAAAAACGATAAATTTACAAGTGACCATAGATGTCGAGTAAACGGGGGCTGAGTGGCTGAAGCCCCTCATAGACCTATTTGGGGTCCCACACTTTGATTTTACTCGATGTGATTTGTCCATGTCACTGAAATTAATACTCGCTATCTCTATAGAATAACAAAATATTTTATGACCATGTTATTCTATGCAATCAATCTATATTTTGCACGGACTAAGTATATCTTAGTCTGTGGTATTTTGTAGTTTGTAAACGATAACAATCTTGATAGTTAATGATACGAAAAACCGGGGGGTTGAGGTATTTGACATATTTGTCATTCAGCACGAAAGAAAATGCTCCATTTATATGTTTAGATCAAATGAATGAATACAACTAATTAATTGCTTTCTAATAAGTGAATTGAGGAGACGACTTAAATCAATATAAACGTTTCTAAAGAACACAGATTCGACATAAATTACCTGTTTTTTGACCAAATAAAGTTTTATATTTCGACGAATTTAAATTTGATAATTTTTTAGACCTTGTAATTATATTCATGTCGAACGTTACAGCTGTTAATGTCAATTTTAAGCATTCAAAAGAATATATTTTTTATATAAAGTCCATTAACGTTAAGTGTTTCAAAATCCTTTTATAATCGTACAGTAGAATAACATTTATGGTATCTTTATTAAATATCATTTTTATTAGATTGTCCACAGAGACTTTTAAAATGTGCAAGCAAGATTTATTCATACCACACCATACTAAACAATTCCAAATGTGATTAAATAGATTGTGCTAACGTAAAATAAACTATTTAAAACAATTTAAAGGGATAATTTGACTAATAGTTATTATTAGAGATAATATCAAAATAAACAAAAACATAATACTACTATGTACGGTTTATGTCACGTGCTTTAACTACCATGCGACGCAGCAATTATGGTCAAAATAAGAATCCAAAAATACCACTGAAAATTTTAGATTCTAATATTCTATTAAATAACGTCATACAGAAATATCATAGATAAACGACTTTTTTTATAAAATAAATTTCAAAAGTTATCGATTAAGAAAAAACAGGATCAATACGGGACAGACTTGAAACACGGGACAAAATGCGTCCCGTTTTTTGAAACAACGGGACACAAAGTTGAAATACGAGACGTATGGTCACCCTGTTTTAAGGTAAATTTTTCCAAATATGCAATAAAATGCAAAATAAAAACTACATTTAAATAATCAGTATCCATACTATTGTTCGAACCACATTTTCTACTTACGAACGTGCGTCTTGAAACGCTGAGGGAAAAAATGACGTTGCATCAAAATTCCAAAGCTACTTTAAACAATAATTTATACAGCATCACTGACATGTACTTATACATTGCACACACTCTATGGATTTTATAATATTCTTTCTCGCGTTCAGCACTTCTATGGCGTTTCGACGAGCAGTTTGACAACTCAGTATATAATTTATTTTAGTTTTAAGTGATTTTTTTTTTTTTTTTATGTAAATAATGTCGGTCATAACGCGTTTAGGGTGGATAATCATTGGAAATCTCGAAATCACTCAATCTGCCGCCGGCTCCGAGTGCGATATATTGACGTACCCAGTGAAACCATAAGAAAAATTCTCAAAACCTATTTGTAATTAAACTCGAATCTTAGGTAAGTGAAGTCAATAATAAGGCGATTTGTATAAAATCACCTCCAAGTTATTTTTTAAACAATATATTAAGTTATCGATTTTTCGGAAATCGAGCACGGGAATTAAAAAAAAAAAAAATAAAATTATTCACCAATCCGATTTTTACGAAAACATTTGTAAAAAAAACTATAGGTATGATATTTTGATTTAAAAAATCGTTTTGGACATTTTTCTATTTTTTTTCCTTTACATATTAGACAAAAAAATAAATAAAGTAAAGGCAAGAAAGCCGAACACACTTCGCACCACGGATATTCTTCGCTCTTCGGGTCAGATACTCTTGGTAAGTATGTTGAAAATGACAACCATTATTGATCTTTATATTTATATTAACTTCTTTCGTTCAGAATCATTTTATTGAAGAAATTATTTATCGTTTCTTTAAAATTCCACAAACCCACCGAGAGTATCTGATCCAAGGTGCGAAGAATATCCGGAGTGCAAAGTATGTCCGGCTTTTTTTTTTTTAATATAAAAACGTTTTCAGAAAACAAAAAAATTATCAGCTTCATCACTTTACTCAGGAACTAATACAGGAACGAAAATAAAAACCGACATGACTTATTGTATAAAGGAAAATAATTGTATATTGATAAAACTTCAAAACACATAAAGTATACACAAAATTACATAGTAACTTGAATATTTACAACATAATAAAATAAAAAAATTCAAAATTAAACAACAATAGTGAAAAACAAACGTATAAACAGAATGTATAAAAAAATAAAATATATACGTATATACATAATAACGTATGATGTCGTTAGTAATGAAATAGAAAAAAATTCAAAATACAAAATTTAAAACAATAACCAAGAATAAACTTATAAACAGCACAAAAAATAATAATAATAAATGAAGAAATGCATGTGATTTCGGACGATACGACCACATCAATATTACTAATATAGAAAAATATAAAATTTACAGTAATAACGAAAAAAAAATATTAAAACTATGTAAAATTACAGGAAAACAAGAAAAAATAACAAAATTATATAAATGTACCGCCACGAAAGACTTCAACTCACCAGTCAATGTCCATCATGAAAGAAGCTTCATCCGACCACGGAAGATCTACTTTCATGATCTCAAGGGGCTCGTCCACCTCCATCGGTTGGTCGACCGCGAAGGGCTCGTTCACTTCCATGAGCGTTTGATTCTCCTCTCGGCCGGTTATCGAGCGATCGATTTTCGTCAATTTATCGAAAATCCATGACGTAGGGGGAAAGTCCACTTCCATCGAATCGGATGTGCCCGCGGTCCACCAGTACACGTGATTCGGTCACCGTCGGTTTTACCCTCGGGTTCCCGAAATCGTGATGTGTTCGGCGATATACATATGAGAATGACTTCATTTTGTGGAACAAAGAATCAAAGATGAACGCGATCACGAGGTTAGCGAAAATGCCGAAAAAACGACTTTTAGACGGATTACTCTTTCAAAAACGGGCCAACGGTCAAAACGAAATTGCAATCCGGCGACATTTAATAATATTTTTTAATTTACCAGTACGCGTAGAAACGCGTTGGCACGAGATTATTTCAGCCAGTCGATTATTATTTTTCCGTTTCACGAAACGGACATACATTGTTCTATTCATTATTAATTAAACATACTTCGCTCAATTTTAATTTTTTTTTTGTTAAAAAGAATTTGTTTTCCGTCTATTTAAAATTTAAAACACTCACCGAAAGTATCCACCCGAAGAACGACCAATACCCATGGTGCAAAGTGTGTCACGTTTTTTTAGTCGAATGATTAAAACACATTAAAAGAAAAACATATATTTTCAGTTTAAATCTCCTATAATTGTTGATAATGGGCGAAATTTTCAAGTTTTTAGTATCTACTTCCTATTAGTGTTATTAGAATTTTGTATTTCACAAAAATGTAGTTTTCGCAGTGCCGCAGCTAAAGGTTGGCAACAATGGCAACATGAGCAATCGCCAAGGGTGCAAAATATTGTGAAATATAGTATTTATTTTGTTTAAGCCAATTTAATTATATTTATTATAATGTTATTTTAAAGAAAATATTTATAAAAAAAGTGTTATAGATACCTATTTAATATACTGGCTGTTAAAATAAAACTAGTATTTAATGAAACAATTTTTAAAAAGAATGTGTACTTCGCGCCCCGGGTGGAATACTCTTGTCAAGTGTATTGAATTTTAATAATAATAATTATTATAATGTTTATTTAAGGGTTAGATCCCAATATAATGGTATTACAAATGTGATAAATAAAGGTAAAGTAAAGTTAAGTATAGACAAGAAAGCCGGACATACTTCGTACCACGGATATTCTTCGGTCTTCCGGTCAGATACTCTTGAAGGGTGTGTATAATTTGTATAATTTTAAAGAAACGATAAATCATTTCTTCAATAAGACGATTCTGAACGAAAGAAGTTAATAATATAAAAAAAAATAATAGTCGTCATTTTCAACACACTCACCATCATGAGTATCTGACCCGAAATACTTTCAATTTTCAGATAAGTAACAAATATGTTATTTTTACGTAATTGAAGATTTTTGTAAAAATACTCTTTCTTGCAAAACATAATATTATATTCGCGCAACGGATTCATCATAATACTCGTTCGTTCGTATATCTATTGGTAGCTTTTAATGGAATAAATTATAGTTAATCGAAAAATAATTAAAGTACATTAATTTATGTTGCGAATAGTGTAAAAATCATTATAGCATAAATAATAGGACAGAGTAATAATCACAAACTCCCAAGGCGATAAATATACAAAATCTAATTTTATTCTCATCTGTTTATAATTGTTTCAACACTTTTCGTATCCTACGGGAATACTTAAAAAAAAAAAAAAAAATTATTTTCGATTATCATTCTTTTCATTAGATACTAAAATAGTATCCAGCATATATATTTATTTTAGAAAGCGCATGAGATGCGCTTCATAAAAAAGATATACACGAGATGCGTTCCGAATTGGTTCGGATGGTTAGAAAAAAATTATTTAAATAACTAATATTTGATAATGAAAAAATATTCGTTTAGATGGACAGAATGTAATAAAAAAAAGACAGACAAGGCGACAGGTAACTAACCAACCTAACCTAACTTACTTAACCTACTTAATCAATCTAACAGAAGAGAAGAAGAGAGAGAGATATGAAAGCTATGATATGGATCCCATGAATCCGTGGGGCTCTGGGGCAGGGGTGAAATGTCCAAAGACTTTTTTGACTATCGTTTTTTGGTGAGCCCGTTAGCATGCCCTTAAAGGCATGAGCCCCTCCACCATGACAAGGTGGGCTCATGGAGGGGACCTACCTACCTACCTAACCTACCTAACGTGCACACGAATTCCGTTTTAAATACTACGTGTACTTATAAATTTAAGTTAAAACACTCATGTACCCTCACATTATTAAGATTACGTCCAGTACACGGCATCAGGCGACTTAAGCAACCACACAGGTTGTTAACTGCGAATTACCGTTGCCCTCTCCACCATCACGCACGCGTACCTTCAGCGAACCGAATAACGCAAGAAAACAAGGTGTCAAAAAAAAAAAAAATGTACACATAATAGATAAAACAGATTTAGTAAGAAGAGAGAGAACGAGAGAGAGAGAGAGAAGAAAAAGAGAGAGAGAGAGAGAGAGAGAAAGAGAGAAAGTGAGTGAAACCGATCAGTGAGACGAACTCTCCATTGCCGCATCGGTTTGAACACTGACGACGAGACGACGGTCTAACGGCTTTTATTATTGAAAGCAAAACGATTGTCATTGGTCGAAACTATGTTCATACCTGATTGGCTATTAGGATATTTAATCAAATAAGATTTTAAATAATTAAAATATTATTTTATACATACCACCCGTCCAATTAACATTAATATTACGATAATTATAATAACAACAAAATAATTAAAAAGATGCAATAAAACATTACCGATCAACCTCTCAACCTTTTGTGTGTTAATAAGAAATATGTAATAGAAATAGGTAATTTATCCGTACTTTCTCCGATTTTTTTTTCAATCAAACTCTTGTAAAATGTTTAATTCTTTGTCCGAAAGAAATTTTATTGCATCAAAATATCATAAGTTTCTTCACTTCGTTCAGAATCTAAAAAATAAACATCATTGTAAAAACACTAGGTTCTTCACTTCGCTCAGAATCTAAAATGGAAAAATAATAAACATCATTGTAAAAACACTAGTTTCTTCGCTTCTCGTATTTTTTTTTTTTTTTTATTATTATTTTTCACAAATAATTAAATTGTCGTGGATTTAGGTGTTACTATTTCATTTAATTTATTTTACATGCTCAATATAAAACCTACAGTAACTGCCCTGTACATCACATTAAAGCTCCGCTCAGAATCGTTTTATTAAACAGTTAATCGGTACATTTGAATAAGCCAGGATACAGATATATCATGTTTATATCATGACGAAAACAGTAAATTGTTGATATCAGGCCGTATTTTAGCATGTTTTTCAATTTTTCATGTTTTTAAAAATAAATGTATGTATTGTTTATAATAAATTCATCAAAAACTTTTAGTTTGCCACACGTACATTTATGGAGCGTTTAATATTGGGAAAGTTAAATAACATTAGGAGCACTATGATTGCTCTGCAAACGGCCGCGAAAGTATGATAGATATTTTGCATTGCTTCATAAAGCCACACTATTTTGTACGAATAGTGTTGTCTAATTTAATTTGGAATTTAAAAAGAATTTATTAGAGTATTTTAGTGCCTAGTAGAGGTATATTTATTACAAAATAAAATTATATTATATTATATTTGAAAAAATAAATTATTATTATTATTATATTATAATATATGCGTTGCCGTGTATATGTTTTTTCCGGTCGGATTCAAGGAAATAACGGCCTGAAATATAAATACAGTTTTTGTCGTCTCGACAATGATTGTCAAATATTAATGGTAATAATTTTCGTACAACGTCCAAACGCGCACATATTTTTTTTAATTGACGAGAAACGGACTCGAATTCAGTCGTTGCAGTACGCGACGTATGCGGTAAAGGCGCGATGCGTATATTATTTAAGCTCGACCCACGCCACAATAATTACGCTTAAAGACGTTATTGTTATCGTTCATTAGTCTTGAAATTAACTAAACCGGCCGTGGGTTTTGTCATCGTCCGTTCGGCTATTATTTACAATTGCGCCGTTTAATTTCTACAATAATAATAATAATAATAATAATTGTGTTAATGGATGGCGATGATGTCTTTATGGATTGCGTAATTTTCGATCCCGTCGTCAAAACCGCGTCCGCAGTTGCAAACGGCGTACGTACGACTACGACTATAATAATAATAATAATAATAATAATAATATGTCATTTAAACACTCCTCTAGCGACGACGATTCGGACCAATTAAACCAAAAACTATAGGCGTGTAACACACATAATATAATGATGTTTGAAATTCTATTCCGTTTTTACGATATCAATAGATTTTACGAGTGCACGAGGTGGGTAATCGAATGGCTGTCAAAAATAACAGGAGTGCTGGACACTACAGACACATACTTGAGAACGGATATGGATTGGACATACCCAATATATGTGAATATCATTTAATGGGGTATCCAGAAGCATGCAAAAAGAGCCCCAAATATACCAGAATATTTTCCGTTTGTAACCATTATAATGGTACCAAAATAAAATACAAATCGGCCATACATTGTACCTTGGGTATTTTTTGCTCCTCGGGTGGGATACTGTTGCTGGGTATGTTGAATTTTGAAGAAACGATAAATCATTTCTTCAATAAAATGATTTTGAGTAGAGCTTCAGTTAATTATACACAAGAATAATTGTCACTTTTAAACATTATGTTAAGTATGTTTAATAATAAATTGTGACATGCCTATTTTAATATTTATACTCTATCTAAATTCGTCTAGAAAGGTAAAGTAAAGTAGAATAATGAAAAGCAAAATAATTATATTATTAACTTCTTTCGTTCAGAATTATGTTATTGAAGAAATCATTTATCGATTCTGTAAAATTCTACACACCCACCAGATACTCTTGTATCTGACCAGTGCCGCAGCTTGAAATAGACGGGCCCCAGTGCAAATTAAATCTGTGGGCCCCTTATTTTACAGTATTATTTACACATCAAACATATAAAAAAGCAAAACATATCAGTTGGACTCTTAAAAATTTCTGTATTTAAATTGTTTTTACAGAATCAAATAAAAAGTTGCTAGATCAGATACAAATCTGAATTACACCCATTTAAATCCAATTCCAATTTTTATTTTGCATATTTCCAGGTTGTATTTTTCATCAGCATTTTTTTTTCGAAATTTTTGTTTATACTGAAATACATTAAGTCATTATGACAATTAGGATAAACATTTTGGGGAAGGAGACAAATACTTAAACACGTTTAGGTATTTGTCAGATTTATACCTCTCTCCTCAAATGCATTATTATTTTGCAATTTCCAAAAAATCTGGGAGGATTTTAAGCAATAAATATGGGCCCCATACAAGAACTTGATTAGTGGGGGGGGGGCCCTGGTGCAATGAACCGCTCGCACCGCAGTTTCTACGGTACTGGCCCGAGGAGCGAAGATATCTGTAATGCGAAGTATGTCCGACTTTCTTGTCTATATTAATTTTGATCTTTTGGTGATACTAGTACTTATTATTAAGTAACTTAATTCACAAATTCGATCATTTTTACGAATAACGAGTTACACATAGCTTATTTTATTATGAAATAACAACTGTTAAACATATTGAAAATTACTATTATTGTAGATTAAATGAAATTCCGCTCACAATTGTTTTATTGAAGAAAATATGATACATCGTTTCTTTAAACTTTAACATACCCACCAAGAGTAGTCCACCCGAGATGTAATGAACATTTTTTTATTTTAATACAGTAATTTATAAGACCGCTGCCACGCTCCCAGAAGGGTACGCGCGCACACTGGTTGATCGACAAAATATGATCGTCAAGAAACGCAGGTTCCAGAGAAATTCCTTCAGCTTCTTGAACCTCTCCCCTCCCTCTCCATCAACCTACTGACACCGTATTCCCAATCACTATTATAAACTGTATACGCATTGGTATATACCACATGGTCTCGGGTTGTAACCACAGCTATACGGGTGTGCTGCTCGCAAACCTAAACTAAAACACGATTTGGCGTAGCACGCTGTGCCATGGTGTCATTGAGGGTTCACGGGAAGAGTCTTTCGGCGGCGCACCGCCATAAACACAAATCTGCACCGTCACCGTCGCCGCCGCGACCTCCGTCTCTTTTTCGGCCGTCGCCGTCCATGGCTCTTTTGTATTCGACGTAACACACTACTGTTAACTGTTGCTCCTATTAGTCTACTATTACTATTATTACTTACTAATACCATTGATTATAAATACTATTTATCAATGCTAATACTATTACTACAACAGCTATTTTGGTATAATATTATATTTATATTTCAACTTTTATTTGAATATATCGATACGTGTTTACGAAATTAACAATATAGTATCTATAACAGGGATTCCCAACCTTTTTTACTTGGCGGCACACTTTGAAGTTAATGTTATAAATATAACTATTAATTTTAATAAATAATATAAAATAAATAAACTCACATAAAAAGAAAAAAAATTACACGGCACACCAGCAGAATTTTGAGGCACACTTTTGTGCCGCGGCACAGCGGTTGGGAATCCCTGATCTATAACTTTAAAATAAACTATACATATTTTGTGTTCATACCACTTGAAAAACAGATCTTTTTTTTCGGTATATAAAACGGAAAATATGGACACTGTGAATGTTTAAGTGAATTATAAACCATCAGCGAAATATTGCCAATATTAAATAATAATATACATACATAATCACGAAGCAACTTTACTATAGATCACAATTATTTAGCTGTTAGTAATTTACGTGTTATAACAAATCAAATAGATAGTGTTTCAAAATTAACTGTTATAAATAAAAATATTCTCAACATTATCTGTGAAAATTTTTATAAGGTAATCAAAAATATTTGATAACAAGTGGGGAAAAAACATGATATTTTAGAGTACTTAATAACACAGGGTTCAAATTTCAAAGAAAATTTTTTTAAAAACTAAGTAATAATTTAAATAATATTTAAACTTGATTTGTGATTTTAACCACACAGACAAAAAAAACTGACCATATTTCAAATCATACCAGGCGGCGAGGAATATTCACGTACAGTCCCCCAAAAATATTGTAAAATGGGAGGGGAAAAATATCGATAAAGCACTGTTCGAACGTATTACAGTATTTCAAAAAAATTACCGAACCTGATCGCACAAATCACCCAAATCGTCCCCCAAAACGCGCAATGCGATTTTCGGTTAATTCACCCAAAAGCAAACCGCCGCCACGCAGTCGCGCAGATATCGTCGAGTGGTGAAATACGTACTCGAACTGTGTCGGACGTGCCGCCGGCGAATCGCGTTCCATGTCGAGTGCAGCGAGACCGATTTATAATTAATTTGTGAATAATAATTGTTATTATTGGAAATAAATATGTCGCGAACGTGAGATAAAACGTCGAGATTCTAGAAATCGTCGGGCGCGCAGTTGTGTTTCGGTATCCGGTTATCGCCGCCGCTGCGATGTACGCGCGCGCGCACACACGCGCAAACACGAACGCACCGGTGTACACCGCCGCCGCGACGTTACCGCTAGGTAAGTACAACCTCTTTGCTCCGTTCGCGCTCGTGTGTGTCACTCGTGTGTCAGTTGGTCGGTCGTCGGGTCGTCGTGTGAGCGCGTTTCGATTGTGTGCGCGCGCGCGTGTGTGTGTGCGTGACCAGCAGCTGCTGTGAACCCGCACAAACGGACTCGTTTATTCGTTTTTTCTTATTTATTCGTTTATTTTTTTTTTTTTTTGTTATATTCTCTGTTCTTCCCAGCAGACCGTTCCGTGGCCGGAAAACTATTCACACCACCACCACCACTCTACTAGCCCGGCTCCCTACGGAGATTCGCCAGGTAAATTCACTAGATTAATATATATTACTGTTATCGATCAGACTGATTTTTCTTCGACTCGAAGATGTCATTTTGAAATTTAATATTATTTTGCGATTTGCGCGACCGTCATTGCCATATTACGATTTAGGTAAATATAAATTATTCAGCAGAGTCCAAAAAAATCGATTGATATTACCAAAAGACGTCTAATATACTATATGAGTTATCTTCAATACTGAATCAGATAATATCTAATGACAGTGCAACGAACATTGCACGTGTTGCACCAGTTTAGTTCGACAATTAATAAATATATAAATTGATAAATATGGGAAATTTTCAAATTTATAGTAGTATAAATTTTAAAGTTATGACTCAATAATTAGAAAAATAGGTATCATTAAAATTTCGTTTACTGCATATTTTACCGTTTTTACTCAAATCGTCGGTGGATTTTCTTTGTTTTTGGGAAACCTATAAAAAATGGCCTCTCGTAAGTTACCAGATTAGTTGACCACTAAGGTACGACTAAAGCGGTAATTTGATTTTATATCTTTAGTTGTATACTTATAGTATAGGTAGGTTATTATTTTCGATAATATCGGAGCTCCATTATCGTATTTCCAATTCTATAAACATAAATAATGTGTAATCTTAACGCCGAAACAGTTACGGCGAAATGTCCTAGGCAGTATAACAATACCCGTAATTTTAGTGGAAAATCGAAATTAGCCTTTAAGCATAACTAAAATCGTGGAAAAAATTATTGTGTAATTTGTCGGCAGTTAAACTTAATTACTAAAAAAAAAAAAAAATGTGATGTACACGAGATTGCAGTGACTGTTAAAATTTATACGACAATAACATTAAGTAAATTTTTATGCGGTTCATAAATTAATTTTAAGATATATTTTGTTATGATTATGAATTAATATGCGTATGATTTACTCTCGGATTTACCTGTAAAAATAATTCGTAATCATCCGGTCTTAACACAGATTTTCCGAAGTCGTGTACCAAAAGGTTAAACGGTATTTTTAAGGCATGTAAACAATGTATGTGATACAAAAATATTACTATTCATTTAATAACTTAAACATTAAACGAGACATTAAACTAATGCTATAAAACTATAAACTAAACTATATCTATGATAAAATGCGTGCGAAGTACCTACTGATGATAAATATTGAGTTATTTAATTTTAGTTTCGATTTATCATCTAGTTTTTGCCAAGGGAACGGCATTTCTTTCGACCTATCGAGGTCCTACTGTATTATATTTCATAATTAGTTCCAAGTCGATCCGTAGGATTATCGTGCACGTGCGTACCTATATTATTATAATAACCGCGCACATCGCGTACACGAGATTCTACTCATTACGTATCGTTTATGGCAAGGACGCTCAATCTCTCGCGTTTCGAACGTTATACGTTTTACACTCTTCCTGGTATGTGATAATCGTTTAGAAAAAAAAAAAAACCGCCCTCCACCTTAAACTTCTCAGCAGTACCTATCATTACACCGACGTATAGATCGTGGCAGAGTAAAGATGTAAAGCGTGTATCAGTGTACATTTTTCATTTACGTATATTGTGTAGGCCGAGGTGTAAGTAAACTATGGAAAAAAAACAATTTTTAATAATTTTTATTTGATATAATCGGTATAGGTAATTATCGAGGTAATTATATTATAGAGGCACATGTTTATAAATTAAATAAGAAATTGGAATGGACAAATTTGTTTGTTGCACTGTATACATACCTACCTGTTTTTTAAAATATGTATTACTCATTTTTTTAAGAAAATGTTATTACCTAACTGTGTAGGTATCCGAATGCGTATTAATACAATAGTTAGTAAATTACTAATATGATAAAATGGTACATGATACTTGTGCAGAAGAAAATTTCCGTTAATACGTTGACATTACTTCAGATTTACAAAACCGTTGATTCAATGGGTTTTGAATTTTGGGCTCGTATTCGCAACCACTTGTTGCATTTTGACTTTTAACATCCCCCACTAGTTGGAAACCAATATATAATTGGTACCGATTGGTTCCCTATTGGAGTTTAATTTAACAACTCATTTTTTTTCGAACTTGTGCTTTTTAGACTTCAGTAGGTTGAGTATTGTTCGGTAATTGATAAATTATTATTTGTTGCTATCGTGCCATTTGTTTACTCCGAATCGTTGCTATAATATGCTATTTTCAACCGAGATTCGTTCAAACCCGGACGATTTTTTTCACCCGTCAGAAAGCCTTACCGGATGACGAGCTCGCCTCACCGTAAAACAGTTGTATTTTTTTAATTGAATAATCCTTGTATCTAATTATTAATATCACGCCTACTAAGCTCAACTAATGGGCCCGGAGGTTCGTCCAAATGGATCAAAACGAATTCGCAGGTCCGAGAGCGTCGGTATTTGGATAAGCCCCAAAACGTTTCAACTATTGAACTGCTGTACCATACTATATGTACCGCAAGATACGAACACGACAGTCCGGGTGTTGTGGCTTTTAACGTTATTTTTTTTTTCATATATATTTATTTCGAAAATGATTTATTAATACTGGGTATATTATTACTACGTTTAAAGTCTATTACATAATATTAGACATATTCTCTTCTACCAATTACATGATATTGCTTCCTCGTTGCTCTACTGAAACGAAAATTTAAGAACAATAAAATAGCCCGTCCGTTATATTGAGATTTTACTCGCGTTTTTACTTTTTAGTGACGGCAGTCGTACAATTTTTGTGTTTACAATTATCATTTATGGTCCTATCAGTGTCTACGAACATTAATTGTTTCACATTATAACGTCTAGATTAACGGGATTTAATATGCCCAACTTTTCAGATATTGATTTTTTTAACCATTTATCAGTTTTATTATTTTTATATCAGACATGGATTTTTTGCTGTATTTTAATTAATATGATGTTTTCTTATCAATGACTGCTCGACCTACAATAATGTTATCTTGACATTTTAAAAGAAAATTACTTTTAAATATTCAACTGTGATTTATAATAAATAATACTATAAAAATTATGTAAGAAGTTACAGTAACGTTTTTATTTCTATATTTAATTCCAATTATATTGGAACGAAAGTGTACAATATATAATTAGTAGGTATAGAGATTGGCGTAATATAACGCTATGGATACATATATGGTTTTAAAACTGTAAATCATGATTTTGGTGATATGGGTGAATTTAATATCATAATAATATATAAAAAATAAAATTTTAGAGACTACAAATTTTTCAAAGATTTATCATGTACCTACCTAATTTTTCTGATAAATAATATTTTAATAACGTATTATAAAAATATTTATATAGGTATGACATTTTAAAAAATCTTTTTTTTTTACGATAGGATACCTAACCTAATTAGTTAATTAGTCGCCGGCTGTAGTAACGGCCACGGCAGTGAACAATTTGAATATTTTTTTTTTTAAATATCACAATCTTCAACCAACAGCGTTCTTCACTTCCGAATCGCGTAATAACAAAGCCTTTAAAGCCATAATCAGGAAACAACTTTAAAAAGTAATATTTCTGTCCACTAATAATATATATCAACTAATAATTATTATACCTAGGGTTAAATAGAATTAAATCAATAACTAAAGAAAAGGGATTTCAGACTGAGTTTATTTTTCTATAAATATAGTAAGTTTCCTCGAGGAATTTTCTTAATAATGTCTTAAGTTTTTAATAATTCCCCTACACATTAAATGTATCATTTTTGTTATCAACGATTAGATATTGATCGGATTCTTAATTAAGTACCTATGGAATATGTGACTGTATTATTTAAGAATAATTAAAAAACGACAGAGTCTATTTTATTCCATCGATTTAACTATAATATCTATAGTATTTTCACATATATTTTATACTGGACTATAAAATAATTGTATAATAATAATATTATACGTGGTTAGGTAAAACAGGTAAATTTTTACGGAAATAGTGAAGAGTAAAGCGCAGTACGTAGCTTTGTAAAATACTAAAATCTCATTGGAAATATTCCAACATAAAAGTATAATGAAAATAATAAGTATAATACGGTCAATGTGTTTTGTAAATTATTCGTATGGTTCTAGCGCATTGTTCTCGAGTAACCTCGAAATGGTGATTTCTTGATATTTTCTATTATTTATTTTTACTGGTTCAAAGTTAAAGGCTTCTTAGAGAATATAATTTCTTAACCGTTTTACCGCTATATAAAAACATAAAAACTATTCTCTAATTATCCCGTGAGTTCGTTAGATATTTTCACACTATGAAATTATAATTGCATGTAATTTTAAGTACATCGTGGTAAGTGTATCACATTATTTTTACACAAAAGTAATATGTTTTCACAAAATATATTTCCTATGAGAAATATGTATATTATGTAGATATGCAGTGATCGCGCTTAGGAAACATCTCGAGCATTTTATTTATAAACTTAACTGTAGTTGTACCGACAACCTACCAATACCATCTTAGAGTATGCAGAAAATGATATATTTGACACTGAAAATTTTTATGCATTCATAATATAACGCGCGTTAAAATAAAAATATTTTTCATATGTTAACTACAGATAATAGCTATTATCAAGTCGAAACAATATAATTTTGAACAAAGACTATATTTACATATTGTATTCTTTTTTTCCTCATACCACTGAAGTCTATATAATCAAATCTATATGATAATATAAAGAACTTATATATTATGTAGGGATGAAGTCCACTAAATATTTCAAATGTAGGTGAAAATAAATTTAATGGTTTCATATTATAAATGTGGACAGTCGACAGGACCGGACTTGGTAGGTTCCGGCCTACTATATTCCAATCGATAAGCAGGCGGACCACAATGTGGTTTTTAAGGAAGCTAAATAAGATAAATTTAAAATTAATAATTGGAAGATTTAGGAAGAGGGGGTCATTTTATGATATACCTCTCCCTCCTTTAAATTCACTAACCATGTATAATTATATCATAATATAATCCACAATATTGAACAAACAAATTTACTTTGTACTGTATAAAATAGACCTGTTAAAATAATATATATATTTTAGATTCTGAAAGAAATGAAGAAGCTAGTGTTTTTACTATAATGTATATTTTTTTTTCTGTATAAACTTTTTCGTATAGATCTAATTGACCAAAAGTTTCGATCAGTAACTTTTTTAAACCGGCTTTGCTTCTAGTTGGTACTTTAAATAGGTCATTTTTTGAATTCCTCAATTCTTCAATTTTTTTTTTTTTTTTTTAAACTACCCAAAATTTGACAAAAAGACTCGGAAACTATAATTTTTTGATCCGAACTTTATCAAAATTTAAACAAAGATAGACAATAATATGAGAAAAATTAATTACTAAATAATGTACTTAATAGATAATACTCACAATAAAACGCATTTGTGCGATTAAATATTATACATAGGAACTTGCGGTAAACTAGTTAAACAATATACTGAGAGTTATTTTTAGATATTGGCAGAGTCAGATTACTATCTCAAGACCTAATGGCAAACGACAGCGCTGTGCTCACCTTTTACTTTTTAGCATCAATTATACCGCAGTATAATTAATATGTACGATATTATGATATTGATATACTCAACGCTTTGAAAATTTTGAAAATTGTACCGATTTTTGAACACAATATGTCGTGTTTAAATTGTTTACAACTGGTTAGAATTTTTACCCTCGGTATGGATGACATCTCGGGTGACATAATATTATAATTGTTATTTTTGTCTGTTCTTTGATAATTTATTATTGTTAAAAAAAGCCATATTCCTGCGCTTATTTTGTTGACACATGTGTTATAATAATGATATAATAATCGTCGGGCTCCAGGAAAATCGTGTTTCCTACTCGAGCGTAAAAATTTTCCATTATACAACACGTAACTTTTCACTCTGGTACACATAGATGTGTAAACTTTCTGCCTACGTGATACGTGTATTTTGTATTAGTTACATCAAACACATTAATATTATTAGGAGTACCTATAATGCTGTCTTATTCGATATGAAATTTAATTAATTAGGTGTGACGATGACTGTTCTTCTTCTTGCCTACTGTAGTTGTATTTCATTGATTATGTTATAATAGTGCGAAGCAAAATTGCTTTTTTCATAAAAAAAAAACACAGCGTAAATAGTGTCGAGGCCTATCGCGGCACAAAATTATTAGTATGAATAAGTAGGATTTTTATGACCGATATTATCGGATACGTAGATACAAAAAGAAAAAAAAATCGTTTGACCGCAAGTGGCATTAAAATGCCCGTGACCGACCGCATTGTACCCTTGCAGACCTCTAACGTAGAAATTACACATTTTATATGGAACGACGTTGTGTATTTGTATATTATTATTGTATTTTCGTTGTAGGCATTTTGTTCCTTAATCACCGAGGGTCCGGTTTATTGCCTTTATAGTAGGCCTATTTTATATGTGTTTTTGTGCCTAAATTATTTGCATTTTTCGTGAAGTGACTTATGGCGAGTTCCCTAGACATGCAATGGCTAGGCAAACGACGTCCGCGGCCTACCGTCATTATTCCAGTCAGTGTGTGTGTGTGTTTGAGTGTAATCAAGTGCTGCGTTTGTTGTGGTGGAAGTGGGGAGGAAGTTGGAAACGATTTTGGAAAAATAAAAAATAAGCTCATCGCCGCATGAATATTTTAACGGACGTCGGGGCTTATAATATAGGGTGCGGCGTCGGAATACGTATTTTTTTTTTATATATGTAGTAGGTAGGTACAATAACTGTTAATATTTAGAAAAACAAATTTTGTTTATTCGGAAAGATGCAATTTTATTATTTGACATATTTTAATGATTAATGATTATTAGAATATGTATAAAAAATGACTGCAAGTCTTTATCGCTGTTGTGATGGCTGTTTACACTATTTCGCACTCCAAATGGTATACAGTGATCTATCGTGGAAGTACAACGAGGTTTTTCGAGGCCCAGTATCGATAATTTTGATTGGGTTGTATTCTAGAATATCTAGCTGTGCATATTTTTCAACACTTGGTTGCTGTGTCTTCGACATTTTGTATAAACATATAAATTTAACCCTAAATCTTTGTATGCAATAGGTATGCCCAACCGTTTGTTTGTTCGAACCAGGGACGCCGGAACATAATATATATATATATTTTTTTTTTTTTTGAGGGGGGATAAACCCTAGGTTTAGGGGTTTTATTATACAATACCAATGCCTTTGTACTATGCTAAGTTGATACTTATATGCGCTTATATCGACTACTGAGTACTGGACAACAAGGGGCAGAAAAATATTAACTTTGCGTTACATATTACAGGTCTGAAATTGGTAAAAAATTGTTTAAAGTGTGTTCGTAATTTTGCCACTCCTAAAATTTCTCCACTCATAACAAAAGACTTCTACTGCTCAACCCCCGCTAGTTGCAGTCCTGTGTACAGTTATATTTTAGTCATTGTTTTGTTATTACCAAAAATAGTATAATACCTACTTATTCTCCAAGTTAAAATTTCAACTTAACATATCAAATAATTACTATGAAATAAATATTTACTTTATGTGTCTATATTTTGATTTTATTTTTTTGGGGGGGAGGGGCAAAGTATACTTCTTTAACCCTCTCTAAAAAATCCGAAGAGCAACTGCCTCTCTTGACCTTCCGGTTCCGGTGATCCTGGTTTGAACCCCATTCAGAAGCACGACAACGTTCAGACGAAACAGGTTTCCACAAAATTGTCTGACCCATTAAATGATTACTGGAGTTGATACAGTTTTTTCTAAACTTCCTTCATCTCCGTCTTTATTACTATTTATTTTTATTTTTTTACCTAGTATAAAAATTAACAATGTGCTGATTATCTCAAAACAGGGTGATTCTTACTACACACCCTGTATAAATTGGCGAGCGGGTAATAAACAGGCATGTGTATTTTAACGTAATAGGTATACTGTGCGGCTATATGCAACTACGGAATAATTTAAGAAACTTGCTGGAGGGTCGCTGGAACATTGATTTTTCCCCTTTCTTACGTTTTGTAGACGTACGATGTATATATTATTATGCATTAACTATTAATACGCTTCTATAATAATGCGTTTTATTTTATTCTTTTATACTCCCCGCGGTTGACAGTTGACGACACGTGTTGAAATTTGTCGACCGATTATAAATTATTATTATACGTGTAAATACACAAACATAATAATAGATAATTGTATTTTAATGTTTCCGTACTCACATAACGTAATTATATTTCATTTAATTTTCCGCAATGGACTAATTATTGTTCTCCGAAAATGCATTCAAGTTTTCTTCGTGACGTTTCAGGCTGTCGCCATCTCAAGGTCTTGTATTTTTTGTCAAAAAAAAAAAATGTTTGTCGTCGTCGACTGGTATGTTCTTTGTGTCAGACAATCGCCGAACTCACAAAACCATTGAAATAAATTGACACCGCGTGATTAATAGTTAATCAACACGATTATGGACATTATATGCGAATGATCTGATTTCAATTTTTCCCGACATTCTGCAGCCGATATGAAATGTAAATGTATAATTTCTTGGTTAATATTTTTTTCATTTAAAATTTTTAATTCTATACATATATTTTGTAACTATTCATGTGATTTACTAAATTTACTTAGATTAAAGACATGGTTGAGAATTTGAGATCAACAATTTGTGAAGATCGATTAAATGGGCTAGCGTTGCTTCATATTCACAGAGATATCTCTATTTATATACGTAGATCGTATTATAATATACTTTGAAAAGCAAATCGAAAAACGACATTACATATATATTATATATATATTATGTAAACTGAAATTATTATTATTACTTATTTTTAATAAATATTATTTGGACGCAGTTCAATGTAATGGAGAAGAAAGAAAGGTTGCTCTATATTCACCCCCTCCTTAATCATCATGTATAATTGCCACTGTTGTAGATTAAGTTTAGCCAAAATCAGTCAATGTGATAACATAACAGCTATATTAATTACTTCATCTATAACTTATATGTATAATATCTATTAGCAATGGCGTGGCAAACTTTAAATTTTCAAGAACCTAGTAACAAATTTCCCATCCATTATTATTGATATGAATATCCTCAAAAACCATGCCAAAGCTTTATAAATAAATTTTAACACATTTGGTTTCAATTATATGTATTGTTCAAAATGAATAATTTCTTGGTGTACCTACAAAATATTTTTATTTTCTTTGCCATTATTATATCTACATAATAATTAGTTTTTATGTATATATATATATGTATATATATATTAATAATAACTCCAATTTAATTGAATCACATTCACCGTTTAATAAATTAGATACCATAATAATATTACGATTAACAAACTGTGGTTTTATCTTTTTACGTTGCGAGACATTGCAAGATACGTGTGTTTTATCGTGACCTTGATTTAATATAAATTTGAACCTATACAGCTGCAGCTGTAATACGTTACATTTTAAAATATATACCTCAACTTATGATTGAACATTTTAACCAAGGATTACTCGTCGAATATCGGTGGTAATGTCTATTGAAACGTACTACGCCTTGTACCGATCGCAGCCGTGTGTTTTACTCGTACAAAGAAAGCGTGGAAATTTCACTTCCTATACTGCCAGACACGCACAAGCATGCACACACATACACACAGCACACCGTCGTACACACAATACACGTAGAATAATGATAATAGTAATATAATATATTAGACTACCATGTTACGCGTCCCTCCCCCGTATCACGCTGGTTTAAACAGTTTAATATATATAATAATATATATATATATATATGTATAATAATAACTATAATATGTAGTCAACAATATTATAATATATACATATAGACTGGAAATATTGTTATTTTATACGCGGGCCACGTCAAACTATTATATTATTTACACTGACTAGCAATGGCGTATCAGGATTTATTTTAAGGAAGGTGTTCTGGTTTCTTAAATATCATTAATATTTTGCCCCTCTCCCCTATAGTCATAAAAAATCTTGATTGATTAGTATGGATTTTATTAAAGCCTAAAATCGTTCTCTAAATATAATAAATATAGTTTTATTATGAAAAATAAATTACTTACACTAGAGTAATATTGTTAATTTTTCACGAATAATGAGTGTACAAACTATTTCGTGACTTAAACTCAATATTCTTACGACATATTAATGTTTCGTTACATAATGTATATTGTTGTTATGCCGAAGCCATATGCAATAAAAAAAAAAAATATATATATAATATATATTTCATTCAGTAATTACGTAGATCAGATATTTTATCTAATTCGAAGGTGCTTTAAAGAAGTTATTTTACAAAATTCTTAATCTTTTTTCTGAAAACTATCAAACTTTGAGTAAAAATGATAAAATATGTCATATATGTATTTTATTATTTTTTTATTTTAGTCGTAACTTCAAAAATAATTGTGTAAAACTTAAAATTCTGAAAAATTTGAATGGGGGATTAGGGAATTATCATTAATAATAAAACTGATGATTAATAAAATTTTGGCATAAATGGTGATCAAACCACCATTCAACTTGTCAGACATAGCTTTCGCACCATCGCCATCAACACCGTCATCATTGTGTAAACATTTTTATATTCGAATCTCGCAGATTAGCCTTTCCGAGAGATATATAATTTATGGAATCGAATTGCAAAAGTCTTTCCCGTACTGTATATTATTCTTTTTTTCTTTGATTTAATTTCATATATTTATATTTTTAATGGTGGTCTTTTTTTTTCCAGTTATATTGGTAAAGAGGTTTCAACCGTAACTCCCCCCCCCCCCCCGTAACTCCCGTAACTCTCTCTTGTGGCTACTCCACTGTCGATGATCAATAATCTAATTCAGATTTTCACTTCTTTAAAATTTACATCGCGGGACCGTTGTCTTTCTCCGAGTAAGTAAATACTTACACCCATGACTGTAGACACCTAGTGACTCTTTGTTCATAAAAAATTCACTATTTTTAATCATAGATGAGTACTCGAAAACGATATAACTCAATACAGATCTCATGCCCACAAATCGCAGTGAGGTTGAAAAAGTGCGCAAATTTAAAATCTTGTACGTTACTCTCGTGGGTATAAGATCAATAAAACTCCCGGGTTTTCGTATTAAACGCCAACGCGATACAGTGTAATTTAGTTTTGATATTCTCCACGCGGTGTTCTCGAAGAACGTACGCGGATAAAATGCATTTTCACTAGACCTGCCGACAACCGTCCGCAGCGCAGTTCGCTGTACACAGTCCTATTTAAAATTAGCTGCAAACGGTTGTAATTGTACGAGTATTGTGTTGCGGTCATTTAATAACCTAAAGACAAGCGGACCAATCCTTCACACACAATGTTCATAATAATCGATCGTTAGCTTATGGATGACGAGTACGCGTGAAATACACAGGGTCTTCGCGATACAATATGTCTTGGAACACGTTTGAATCGCTTTTAAATGGCGATAGTGACGCCGCGTAACGTTCTCCGTGTACACAGAGTGGATTGCCGGCGAAAAATACTTCAAATAAATCCCCTTGTAATCCCCTAGCCGTCGTATATAGATATTTCAGTTTTCGTTTTTATTAAAAATAATGTTGGGTAAAGGTATACTTAAGAAATACTGAATTCTGCTAAATATAAATGCTTAGTACAATTTTTTAAGAAAGCTTTTGACCACCTTTAAAACTAATTAGACTTAACCACTTCTCGTCAGGAAAAAAGATTATGTTTTTTTAAAAAAAAAAATCAATTTATGGTTAATAATTAACTAAGAGAGTGTCATTGCAATACGACTTTTGAATTTTCTAACATCTTTCACCAGGTCACCCTGTATATGTACATATACATCATGTTTGTGTGTGTACTGTGTAGACGACATGTTTATTTGGTTCGTTTTGTCAATGCGTTTTGTTCGATGCGTTATGAACTGCTGTACTGGCTCCACAATACTCCCACGTTCACGACTCGTTGCTGCACCTGTAGCCAGTACAATAATCCCTCGTTATCCGCTGGAGTTACGTTCCAGAAAAGTTGCATGAATAACAAAACCATGGATAACGAGACTATAAAGTAGAAAGTAGAATTAGGTTTTTTTTTTTTTTTTTTAATTTATGAAATACAATAGCGTTAATATTTTTTGTTACACTACGCCGTATTGTATCCTCATTTTTCGTGCGTGCTCATTTTTATCCTAACTTCTAGCAATGGTCTCACCAATTTTTAATTTATTTAAAATTTTAATGTTTTTGGACAAGTTAATACATTCCTTTTTCTTTCCGGTGCAATTTTGGGATGAGATATCAGTTTAAAAAGTTTAAAACAATAAATTTATTAGAAACACCGTACACGTGTCACGTACAAATATCAGTTGCAATGAACAATAATTGCAAATTGGTAATATTATTAATCGTACATATACCTATGTATTTATCTCTAATGGCATAGTATGCATAATTTATGTTGATATATTATGTAACAAGCAAATGAAAATTATCTAAAACAAATTTAATTACGTCGTTTATTAATTAATAGCGATAAAATTAATTTCTGGGTATTTCCGACTCGGCCACGGCCATAATCGAAACCGCGGATAAAAAAATTTGCGGATAACGAAGGTTGACTAAACACAGTATGTTTCGTGCAAATTCTATATCATTCTAGAATTCAATGAATTTTTACTGGACGACAAGAAAATATTTCTTAAACATTATGCAATAAAGTTATTTTAGATATGATTTTACAATGATGTCTATTTTTTATTTATTTTTAATATTTCTGAAAACACTTTTTACTGTAGAAAAACTTATCGAAAAGTTTCGATTAGTATCTTTAGAGATCTAAAATCACACTTAGATAGTACTTTAAAGAGGTCATTTTTTTAGATTTCTGAATAGTTTTTTTCTAAAATGAGGAAAATGTGTTGAAAAATTGACAAAAAATGGTAATATCGGAACTTTTATAAAATTGGTTTTTTAACCTAACTTCAAAAGTAATGGGACTAAAAACTTGAAACTTTCATCAATTTTGAGTTAAGTAGGTATAACATTTTGCAAATATTGAAATTTTCTTTTTTTTTTTTGTTAATTTTCATTTGATAAAATTTTTAATTCTTGATATTAATACTTGAAAATTTAATATGACCTCCCTTACATATAATATGTCTAATTGACCTAAAACAATTTCAAAAATCATGAAATTTTTTTTAAATGTGGAAAAATTGAAGATCTATTTTTTTTTATCTGATTTAAATATTAAAAAAAAAAAAGATTATTATCTTTTCGAACCCTTCCCCCTGACATTTGGTTTCAGTTACGGCCTCGTGTGTGTGTGTGTGTGTGTGTGTCCAAGTATTGAATGCTATCCGTGACGGCCGTTTCCTACTGTTTTGTGTATAACTCTGACTTTGAAACTTACGTCCAAGGATAATAATATAATATAATGTTGTTTATATTGTATGCTGGCGTGTGCCTCCTCTATGTATGTAAAAACAGTAGAAAAATCGACGTCGTACGACGCTCTACACATGCATGTAAATGTACAATACATTTCGAAAAGCACTGCAGGAGATTGTTCAACCCGGCGGCGCGGCGGCCGGTCCGTCACGTAAAATCGGTTTCCTCGTTCCGGACGAAATCAGTAGAGTATTTATGCGTACGGCGGGGGGGGGGGATCGGTGATGCGGATGTTCGGGTGAACCGATTCATCGAAAAATTTTTTTTTGTTGTTGTTGTTGTTCATTTATTATTATTATTATTTTTCGACGTTTCATTGTGTCGTGAAACAAACCTTGCACGGTCGCCAATAATAATAAACAAATCCGTATACTTATATACGTATATCGATTCTATTTTATAAATCGTCAATAAACGCGACCAATCTGGATGCGTACGGAGGACATGTTCACAACGTGTATCGTGGAATAGATTAAAATATTGTCTTTGATGTTACACCACGCAATCGGCAGTATTTATTTTTATGTATTATTTTATTAATATTATGTGACTTATTGGATTATAATATATAATTTAATACATCAAGAATGTCTATTATATACATCCCAGTGGTTCTGGACAGAATTTAGAGCAACCCCAACATCGATTTCAGAATACTGAATCACTAGTAAAAAAACGATTGAAAAGTCAACTAACTATTTGATGATAAAAAATTTGACTCAAAAAACTAACGGTCCATGAAAATAATATATAATTAAGATTTTGTATTGATAAAAATGCGAACGAACCTATATAGCTGTAGATTAAATTCTAAATGGCGAAATAAAACTGTTAACTTCTATGGAAATATAGTATTTAAAAACACGGTAATAATTTAATAATGCAAAACAAAACAAAGGTCATAAATAAAATAATTAATGAATGACATTTTATTAAAGTAATATAAAAACTTAGTAGTCTGCATCATCTAAATTACTTAATCAAATTTGATGCCCTTAAAAAGATGGATAATATATTTATTGTATTAAAAAAAAAAAACCATGGAGTAGGTGTATTATAATATATTCACTTGTAAAATGTAACCGGGAATTTGAAAAAGGTTGGGCACGCCTGATATATTTTGTCGAGTTATTTTCACTATTCGGTAAATTATAAATGATTATTCATTAAACCAATAATATCTATACATTTTTACTTTCGTATTTCTGACTTTAACAATATTGCAGAGATATAAATATACTTAGAGATATGTGAATTTTCCATCAAAATTATGTAAAAAATAAAAAAAAACGTAGTAAAACAGGAAAAATGAAAAAAAAAAATCATATTTAGTGGAAAAAATAAAAATTAAATTAACTCCATTGAAATCAGAAGATATGAAACCGTATTATTTATGTGAAAGACTTTTCTCTTTATCACACTCCCTTCAAAAGTAGCATTTACTACAAAGTCCTAGCCTTAAAGCTATGACCCTCAAACGAGGGGGGGGCACGTTGTTTAGAAAATTTTGAGGAGTGGTGAATATGGTGAATCAATAACAAAACCTCATTAAAAGAGAAACCAAGACGCACGATGCTTGTTTTCACACATAAAAAAATTTAGTGAAGTTCTGACGCATATTTTTATTCGTGTAGTGTTACGTTTACAATGAAATTATTGTAAATATAAAAGATTTATCGGTTTAAAAGTTGAAAACATACCTAAAGAATAAGATAGGGGTGGACAATGGGGGAGGAGGGGGTTGATTGTGTCCAGCTATTGAAATTTTATAAGTTGGCAACCGTACCAGCTGTCATGTACACACAATCTAAGCATATTATTATAATATACAGGCAGAAGGCGAGTGTACATTCTTGATCCCGCACAGACTCTCAGCTGTTTATAACAATATAATATAAGCCGCGGCACCCGTAAAGATGATTTTTAAGAGGTGGGGGAGTATCGTCGCGCGTCGCTGGAGTTAGCCGAACAAACGACATGACACACACACACACACACAGACTCATGTATGCACATGTATGTACACGTACACACTTGCAAGCACCCAAACACGGTAAATACGTGTCTGCCACAACGTGATAGGTGTTTTATTAAGAAAAAAAAAAAAAAAATTCTCGCCGTTTTGTATTCCCATTTCCCACCGGCGGCGGCGTCGTTACCTTGTGAACGCGTTTTATCGAATATACACTATAGATATATAACAATAATGTAATTCCCTTCTTCACTATTGACGTTCACATAGAAACATCACAATGTGCACCGTCCGTGTGTCAATATAATATACGTCTACAATTACAAAGTAATATCAGTGTAATGCGGATTATAAGGTAGGACAAAAGCGACATTTGCCTTTATCCCCCCCCCCAACTATTCGAGAACGATAGGTTTTTTTTTCCAATCCTTTCAAGTTTCAAAATCCGGACATAGGTAATCTAATCTTCTGAGTGAGATACTCTTGGCAGACGTGTTGAATTTTAAATAAACAATAAATCATTTCTTCGGTAAAACGATTCTGAGCAGAGCTTTAGCTAATATACAATAATTTGTATATTGTTAATACGTATGACAATTGTTATTATTTATTTAATAACGGAGTATAATCATTTGTAATTAATTATTTCTGTAAATGGTCAAATGTGTATAATGTGTTACGTAATAATACGTACTATTATCATCAAGTGGTCGAAATTCGTCCAGAGCGACAAAATTGATTCGTTTTTATGAGATTGTACACTGATCTTACATATTATACTCATCTTAAATGTTTAGCTAAAAATTATTTTGTTACATTCAAAATTTGCGAAAAATAAAAAATGATTTTTCATATATTCCCTTGCTGCAACCTAATGACTATTCCATAAATAATTTCAGATTACAATAAAATCATAATAAAATATAATAAAGCTACTCTAATTATTATCGTAAATCAACATTAATTCACAATAGTATAATTATTAGTACTGATGTTTGTCGTGTCGCCTCTGATGATCAGTCAGGGTTGAAAATAATGCAAAAAAAAAAAAAGATTAAAGTAAAGTATAGACAAGAAGACCAAGACATACCTTCCAAATTATTCAGCTCAGGATGCGCCTCTAAGTACGCATATGATACTCTTGGAAAACGACATCTGCAAAGACGTCATTTAAAGGAATAATCCATTTGAAGGCCCTGCAGATTTTTAAAAATTTCATAGGCCTTATGAGATGAATGAAACCAATAAAGGTTAGTTGCCAAAATGTGTGTTCTAGTCGTGCCAATGATCGTTTGCACCCAGAGGCGTATTTAGGCAAAGGCCCTATAGGCCCGGACCTAGAGCGGCGACATTTGGAGGGTGACAAATTGTCAAGAATTTTTTTACAAGAAGTATTTATCACTTGACGAAATCAAATTTTACTCATTTTTTGAGCAGAAAAATTATTTTTATACAAATTGTATGTTATATAATTTAGAACTTTGAAGTAGTTGTAATAATATACATTTTGTGTCTACTTACCAATATTTTGTGTACCTATTTTGTTTTATTTTTTTTTTTTTGATGGGGGAGGTATGTAAGGGGTGGGTTGTCACTTAATTTTTTGAGTGAATTTAAATTATCGTGATCCATGTTTTATATAATATACTTATATATTTATGTATTTGATGTAATATCTATAACACTGCACTGCCCAAGCGTCGTTTTACACTACGTTATTGCTATTAAACACGCTGACCTTTTATACGACACTTTTATATATATATATATTTTTTTTTTTTTTTTAAGAAATATGAAAGGTATATAAATGATATTTTAATTAATTACGAGTTAGGTGTATAATAATTGACCTTTTTTTAAAAAA
This sequence comes from Stegophylla sp. TES_Ste_2020, assembly GCA_025469315.1. NCBI lineage: Eukaryota > Metazoa > Arthropoda > Insecta > Hemiptera > Aphididae > Stegophylla > Stegophylla sp. TES_Ste_2020. Next base: position 29,975 of record JAIPRM010001731.1, read on the forward strand.
AAAAAAAAAAAAGTGAATGAATTCATGTTGAAGTCCATCATTTATTTATTTATTTTTTTTTTCATTATACCAGCTAGTGCTAAAGAGTTTTTCCAGTAATTAGAAGTAAAGGGCAATCCTTCTATTAAAAAAATAATTATTAAACTTTCGTATATTTCGAAACTGCCCAATTTTCTGTCGTCGTCGTCGTCGTCGTCGTCGTAAGACCGTTGGGGATCATACCGTAATATTTATAAAAACAATGAATTAATAAATGTTATTATTAGACTTTTTTTTTAAATCTTATACGAATACTAATTTTCCTGACGGTGATCGTGTTAACTGATAAAAATAATAACTATCAGGCGCGGATTCAGAGGGGGGGGCTACGGGTGCTCGGGCACCCCCTGTCACATTAACCACACTATATATAAAATTATATAAAATTAATGACTGACTAAAAAATATGATATTTTTTAACGCGATCGTTTGCCACATTTGGGTGAAATTGAAATGAAATAAAGTGTAGCTAGATAAATTTATTACAAAAAAGCTGTATATATTTCTCACCACGGGTTTTGTTTGATCATTAAATGGGATTTGTAGGTGTATTAAATGTTAAAGAAGAAAGTTTTTCCAAAATTTTGAACAAACTATTGACGATTTGAAAAAATAAAATAAACATAATTTTAAGCATAACACTAGTTTCTTCACCACCCCACTGAGAATGTAAAACGTAATATGAACTGAGTGGATCATTATTGTAAAACAAAAACAAATGAAATGAATAATTTATGAAATGTTTTTATTTTTTCTAATAGAGATATAAATGTATGATTTATTTTGCATCAAGATTTATATTAAGGTGTAATTTAGTAGTTAGCTGTTCTATTGATTGAGCACCCCTTATTTATAATTTCTGGATCCGCACCTGATAACTATTATTGAAGGACTGTGAACGCCAGGACGAATATTTATGTTTATACTTCATGGGGTGAACACTGTAGAGTCGCCGTCGTGTATCGATCTAAAAATCGTAAATTTATTATACGCGAAAATATCTATATTTATTTATACGTTTTATTATTTCAGATGTCACGAAAGACGTCTAGGGTATTTCGCAAAAATGCGACATAATACAGACTTGCACATAATATCGTGTAGTATTTATCAAAAATGATTTTGAGAGAAAACATAATATCCCTTGAGAAAAGTATAGTGACAGAGAGAGAGAGAATGAAGTGCAGCTACAAATTAATTTTTCTACTGCGGCGATATTCTCGTTGTATAGAGCACATGATTATTATTTATAATATGATAATAAATAATATATAAGTAAACTAAACGAAACTGTTATATCATTTTCATATATATGTATAATAATAATAATAATATGCCTAAGCAGTGGCGGCGTACACATGTTTTTTTTTCGGGTTTTTTATCTACTTTTTTTTAGATTTTTACTTAATCTAATATCAGCTGGTACTATTGATTTCCCTGGAACTACTATCGTTAATCTATATTAAAATAAATACTCTTTTAATACTAGGAATCCACAATCATTTTACCCAAATTTTTCTAATAAAAACTATTCATTGTATTCTCCCGCTAATTTATTATTAATGTGTACTGGTAATTCGTTTAATTTTAGTTTTTTATTTAATTAAATTTAGCAGTTTTTATAGCTCCTGGATTTATTATATTCCTTAATTAATGTTTTTTTTTGTCTAGATTTTAGTATTTTAAGTATTATATTTTAATTGTTAATGTTTAAATTGTAATAGGACCTCATGTCCGTTTGTATGAAAATAAATAAATAAATTATAATTTATCATTTCATCGTTAATGTATAATTAATAAACAAATACCTCTGATGGCTATAATAATGGAAAATTTTCTTTTACCTGTACGCGTCTTTATTTATTAATCGTTATAAATGATTCGAACAACTGATACGAACAAAATATTATAATCTATAGAAGAGTACGTCTTGATATAATTTTTTTTACAGAAGATACAATTTTTCGTGTCATCTGTTGCAATAGTTATTAAGTAGAAAAACAAAAAAAAAAGCCGGACATACTTCGCACGACGAGTGGGATTCTCTTGACGGGTGTATTGAATTTTAAAGAAACGATAAATCATTTCTTCAATAAAACGATTCTGAACGAGGGGGAAGTTAATAATATAAAAAATAAATGTGAAAAAAAAAATGTTAGAAAAATGTCTAAAAATTTTTTTTCACTTTTTCAAAATTTTCTTGCGCCAAAATCTTTCTTATATGATTATATGATCTATCTATGTTTAAATTTTCATATAGTTCGGATCAAAAAATGATGGTTTCCGAGTCGTTTTTATCAAATTTTAGGTAGTTTTTTCCAAAAAAAAAAAATTGAAGAATTGAGAAATTCAAAAAAAGACCTCTCTAAAGTACAATCTAGAACAGGGGTCGCCAACCTTTTCAAACAAGTGAGCTACATTTGAAATTTTTTTAAGTCCCTGCTGATCGACATCCAGGATTTGTTTGATGAGCAAAAAAAAAAAAAGGTCTATAAGAGAATAATTTATTGGTTCTTCATAATAATAATAATTATTAATTATAATGTAATATAATACACGAGAAAAAAAGTAAAAAAAGAAAAATAAACATCATTGTAAAATCATAAGCTTCTTCACTTCATTCAGAATCTAAAACTAATCCTTTGTTTGAGTTTCCTACTGGCCGTCGTACATCGCGACCACGAAACGCGCACAGCAATATTTAACACGTTTCCGTAACAGTAATTCATCTAAAACACATAAGGACTATATGTGATGAACTTACAAAACTTACAAATATATATTTACCATACGAATTTCGAATGTAATATTGATATTAATTTGTTATTATTGCTATTATTATTATTATTATTATTCGTGTTATTTTTCATTTCCCTATTAATTCATTCACGCAATGTATTATAATACTACTACTATGCGGTTTGTTTTTATTTTGCATTTTCAAGGTCAATGTAGTTGTGCGCGTTGTTTTGAAATGTGAAACAGTGTAAACGATACATTTTGATTGAGTAATATTATTATTATTTATTATTTCATTTATATATATATATATCGCCTGTATCATTGAATCACCCCAGATTAACCGATCGATAACGATTACAATATTATTTCCCGGAACTTTTCCAAAGTTTTACTTGAAAAGCGATTAAAATTACAAATGAATAACTTTTAAGAACTGGTTTTCCGGTTTATGACGTAATGTAAATTTCGGTAAAACGAGATTAAAACTCGTTGGTTTCGGGGAAAAAAAAAAAAATGTTAGTTTTACTTAGAGTCTATTTCGTTGAAAAAAACGTTATCGAGCGCAGAATATAGTATTATACAGTTGTATACAAAAGACGTCTTGTTGGATTATCGGTACAGCTAAACGGTATATTAATTTTCAAAACACGTTGTTGTTCCACTAAAAATAATTGTACAACAGTTACAAAAATTGTTTTACATAATATTTTATTTTGAAAAGAGCGCTTATTATTATTTAATAATAAAAACACAAAAATGTATTATCTGAAAATTGTTCGATTTTGTTACCATATTCATACATTGTTGACACCAAATAAGGGTGGACCCGGGTTGGCCGTAGAAATCCCTAGCTCACCTGCTTATCCGCTTTAAAAATTTTTACACTATAAATTACGTTGTTTCGTGTATAATAATATGATAGCCGTAAAAAATTTATGAAATTAAGTTTATGCTTATCAGTAATTTATCCAACTTGAATATTATATCAATTGAAAAAAACGTGAGAGTAAATAACTCGATATTAGTTACGGAATTATTTACGGAATTATTTACATTTTTTCGAATGAATCAAGAGAATTAAATCAAAATAATTACTCGATTAGACTTTTGCATATAAGATGCATCGTGAATTTTTTTGCTTATTTGTAAGTATCTAATAATTCTTTATCTTAAAAATTAAAACCATTACTATAATAATATATAGGATTATATTTAATGTTCTGAAAAGGGTTAATGTAAAATTTGTAATTAAAACTAAAAAGAAGAAAAACGAGAATACACCTAATTTTATCTTATTGTTATTATTATTATTATTTTTGTTTTTTAAAGTCAAATTTCAAGAAAATTATTGAACTATTACGCACATAACATGTTTGACTCCTATATTGGCTCACTCCATTGCAAAAATACCGCCATTGTCGTTGGTATAGAAATGTGACAAAGATAAAGATGTGTATTTATATTTATTCTTGTTTTTCGATTTGACCCAGAACAATATTTCAGTTGTTTGTGTAACTCTGTCGTCTCGCGTCGTCATTCCTACGCTCTATTATATAATCTCCCGGCCCTTCATCGACCCATTGTGAATAATGGTCCGGCGCTACAGTGGGCAGCAATTAATTATTAATGTCGTCTAAAATCATCCAATATGTCATACCAACTATAAATAGTGTAAACTTAAAAATCAACAATTTTATATTATTTCAGTTTTTTGTCCATCACATGTCACCATTTGAGAATTTTGAAAAATTACCTCTTTGAAGTACTATACGTATAGAGGAAAATCCCTTTTCAAAAAAAATAATGTTCGAAATTTTTGGACAAGTATTTCTATACGAACACGTTTACACATAAATAAAAAAAAAATTAACATCTTTGTAAAAACACTTCACTTTGCTCAGAATCTAAAACAATATATAGAATTAAATTTATAAAAATATGTCTAAATGTTAGGTATTTATTATGTTATTATAAAGTGTGTTCACTATTCAATAATTTTTCCAAATATTAAATGACTTTTAGTGATCTGAGGAAGATGTCCTAAATTCATCATGACTGTAGCATACATTAAAGTATATAGCATAGACTACGGTCACAATGACGAGTCAATATTATATACTTGCTTGAATAAAAAAACTTCCTGCAAGTCTTTTTTATGTTGTTTGTAACCACGTGATCTGAGTTACGCAATTATTAAGAATAAATAAATAAGATATTTCAAAGAAAAAAAGCTGGACATACTTCGCACTTCGCGGGTGGTATTCTCTTGACGGGCGTATTAAATTTTAAAGAAACGATAAATCATTTCTTCAGTAAAACGATTCTGAACAAAAAAAGTTAATAATATAAGAAAAAAAAAATGTCCAAAATTTTTTTTCACATTTTCAAAATTTTCTTGCCCCAAAATCTTTTTTATAGGATTTTCTATCTATGTTTAAATTTTCATTAAAATTCTGATCAAAAAATGATGGTTTTCTAGTCGTTTTTATTAAATTTTGGATAATTATTTCAAAAAAAAAACATTGAAGAATTGAGAAATTCAAAAAATGACCTCTCTAAAGTACAATCTAGAGGCGAATCGGGTTTCAAAAAGTTATTGATCGAAACTTTTGGACAAGTATTTCTATACGAAAAGT
>JAIPRM010001732.1:0-35382 GCA_025469315.1 Stegophylla sp. TES_Ste_2020
TACCCTTGTAAAATGTTTAATTCTTTGTCCGTAAGAAATTTTATTGCACCAAAATATTCGCAATGAAATTTTCTATCTAGCCACCAAATTTCAAAACAATCGGTTAAGCCAATTTTCTTATATGTACCGTTGAAGTGCGTGATTTTAGGTAAAACTAACGAATTACGTTCAATCTAACTTCAAACGGTTATAAAAAAAAAATTTGACTAACGATTTTCGAGATTTTTTCAAGTCAAGTAGACATATATGTCAGTGAGATCATAATAAATTTATTTTCAAGTCTTAATATCAAAAATCAAAAATCTATTGATAATAAAAATATGGATGTATCCAATCAAGGCCACTATATTTTACGGTTCTGAATTGATAAGAAATTGAGGCCGTTTGTTTACCTTTGGATATTATTTTATTTAAATTGGCAAAATACCTCTTTTTTTAAACTCTTGTTAATTTATTTATTTTCAATTAATATTATTAAAATAGAATGATTTAAACAATAAATGTGTTATTTTATTAAAGTGTTTTGTTTCTCGGTGGTACATTCAGCACTGGTATAATTTAATGTTCATTTAATTTTGGTTTCATTTCTGGTTCTTTTAATGAAAATTAAATGCTCTAAAAAACAAGAAAAATGCCTTAAAAAAATACGATTTAATGTACTCATAACAAAATTTCTTCTTAAGAAATGCACTAAAAAAAATGCTCTAAAAATTATTTTTAATTACTTTATCTGAAAACCATTTATTTTATTAATTTATTATATGAATTCTCTTATGTTTATCTTCTCTTCTTTTTACCCTAAAAAATGTTTCCAAAAAATTAGTATACAATTTAGACAGATACATTTGTTATACTTTTACCTTTTCAAAAATAAGAAACTTTATAGAAAAAAACTACAAAAATTACTCGAAAACGATAACGACGATACTTACATGCGATACTAAACTCATGAAGTCATGAAATAATGACCATACTCAATAATGCCGTAAGAATTAGAGTTTAGATAAACAGCTTATAATATCTTCATCTAATTGCATGTATGTATGTATATTGTATATACATAAGTGTCTAGTAAGTAGTAATTAAATGTGCCAACAATTTTGCCTGACATCACATTCATCTGATCGGTAAAAACTTAATAAATAATAAAAATTGCAGTATGTCATAATATAATACAATAAATAATATTTTATTTCACTGTTAATTAGAATTCTTGTACCTATAACCTGGGTTTTGAGCTGTTTATATAATTAACTTTATTTTCCGATAATAGTTACACCTTACACCAAATAAAATTCACCAAATTTTTTCAAATGTCCATTAATAGTCATAATAACAAAATAATCCATGTATATTTTTATTTATAGCAAATTATTTATAGTATTAATATTATGTATAGTAATTTTTCAGAATTTTTTTCAATCAAAACCTTGTGAAATTACACCAAAATATCCGCAATGTAATTCTCCATCTACGTACCAAGTTTCATAAAGATCGGCTGAACCAATTATTTGTTATATGCGTTTAAGTGTGTAATTTTAAGGAAAACTTATGAATTCTGTCAAAATTCCAAGTTTAAACAGTTGTAAAAAAAAACTTGACTAACGATTTTTGAGATTTTTCGAGTACTATTATAAATACATATGAATATGTTTGTATTAAATTTTCAGCTCTTAATATCCATACATTAAAATTTTATGAATTAAAAATTAACAAAAAACGAGAAATTTCCGAAATTTTCAAAATGTCGTACTTACTCCAAAATTGGTCAAATGTTTTTGAAAATTTTATGAGGTGTGCGCGTGACTATTTTTAGTAATTGTTGAAAGTTTCAACTTTCTAGCTCTATTATTTTGGAAGTTATGTAAAAAAAAAAAGTTTTTTACTGTTTTTTGTCAATTTTTGGGTAGTCTAGGCGTGCGCTTAAAAAAAGTATTGAGAAATTGGAAAAATTACCTCCCAAAAGTACCATCTTGACAACATTTCTGTTCTATAGAGTTACTGATCGAAACTTTTGGACCAGTATCTCTACCCAAAATGTTGTTTCCATACATACGAAAAAAAAAAATAATAAAACACACAGATTTGTAAACCAATACATACTTCGCTTTCGCTCAGAATCTAAAAGTAGATAGATATAAACCGTAAAATGAACTAAAAGAGAAAAATAATTTTATAACAAATTAAATTCGTTAAAAAATTCTATTCATTGAATAAAGATTCATTCTTAACTCAAAATTGATCAAATCTCAAATATAGATCTCAAATAAAAAGAAATAAACTTTCTGCATTGCAGATTGTCCCTAATCTAGCATAAATTACTTTTTATTATATAACCTTCATTATAGTGACTTGATTCTGTTATTTCTTGCACGACCGAATTCGGTACAAAAAACAAAATTAATTTCTTCTAAGGTTTTTCCTCCTAGCAGTTAATTTACGTACTATAATTTAATACAATTGTCAAATTTATTTGATACTGTGTAAACAAATAATTAATGACACATCTATTTCATAGTTTGATAACAAGATATTTTTACAACCTTTTTTCATTAAAAAAAAAAACAAATACTAGACTGTTTAATTTCTTCCGCAGATTCTAAAAAACCTAAGTACACGTTTCGAGATATATTGAAAACTAATTACGTGCCATATACGTATGTCACAACGCGTGATAATAGTTCACATATTTGTGCATTAAATGTAATTTCCTATTTTGTTCGTATTTTAGATTCTGAACGAAGTGAAGAAACTAGTGTTTTTACAATGTAGTTTATTTATTTTTTCTGTGTACAGATCTTTTCGTATAGAAATACTTGTCCAAAAATTTCGATCAATAACTTTTTGAAACCGGATTTGCTTCTAGATTGTTTTTTAGAGAGGTCATTTTTTGAATTTCTCAATTCTTCAATTTTTGTTTTGGAAAAAACTACCCAAAATTTGACAAAAATGACTCGGAAACCATCATTTTTTGATCCGAATTTTATGAAAATCTAAACATAGATAGAAAATCATATAAGAAAGATTTTGGCGCAAGAAAATTCTGAAAATGTGAAAAAAAAATTTTGGACATATTTCTAACATTTTTTTTTTCTTATTTGTTTTTTATATTATTAATTTCCCTCGTTCAAAATCGTTTTATTGAAGAAATGATTTATCGTTTCTTTAAAATTAAATACCCGTCAAGAGAATCCCACTCATTATGCGAAGTAGGTATGTCCTGCTTTTCTTAATGTATTTTTTTTTTTATAGAACTTCATAATTAAACGTAATAGTAGACATACACAATTTAGTAAAATACCCGAGGGAAGTGAATGCATTTCAGCATCAGATGATGATTTATATGTACCGCCGAAAAACAGGATTTTGGCACATAGTTTTGGTGCGCGTTTGGCCACAAATGGAAAGCTAAATATTTTAGCGTTTTTTGAAGTGAATAAATATTAAAATTTTTTTTAAATATTTTCCATTCAAAAGTGACCTCAAAACTAAGAGAGTATTTTTTTCAAAATAAAAAAAAAAAATCATGCAGAAAAGGGTTTAAGTTGGAATTTTGATGGAATTCATTAGTTTTAATTAAAATAACACATTTCAACGCATATAAAAAAATAATTGATATGATCGATCTTTACGAAACTTGGTACACAGATAGAGGTGAATATTTTGGCGAAAGAAAATTTTTACGGACAAATTATTAAGTTTTATAAGGTTTTGATTGAAAAAAAAAATCGGAAAGAATACTAACAAATTTACTGGAAATACCGAGATTTATCTTTATTTCAAATTAATTTCATGATAATATTTATATTATCATGAAATCAATTTTAATTGTTTAGTAATAACTTCCAAAATAAGAGATAGAAACATGAAACTTTTACTAACTACTAAAAATGGTCATAGATAACTCAAAATTTTCAAGAACATTTGACTAATTTTGAGGTAAGTACAAAAATTTGAAAAATTGGAAATTTCTCATTTTTTAGAAGTTTTTATTTTACAAAATTTTAATGTATGGATATTAAGAGTTGAAAATTTAATAGAAAAATACTCACATGTACAACAAACGGTACTAGAAAAATCTCAAAAATCTGAAGACAAATAATAAGTTGGTATAATGGTCCTATTTGTTGTTTGCAATATCCTTTGATAATGCTAATGTGGTAATAAATAAGTAGAAAAATCATGTTTGTGTTGGGGACAAAACGTAATTGGTATTTTTCGACTACATCGGTATAGCAGCCAAAAAAATAGTAAAGTTTATGATATCTAGGTATGAGTAGGTAAACCGGTGCGTCAGGTGTCTCGATTTGTAATCTGTATAATAATAATGCATTTCTTTAAACTGTAACGGTTTACGCTACTAAAATACTTGAGGATGTTATAGACTGTCATTTTCATAAATAAAATTATTAAATATTATAATTATATACATAATATAATATATAATATTAATTTATATATATGTATACATCATAGAGTAAATAGTAAATAGTAATATTGGTATTGATTACCATTGATTAATGGTATTGCTCTATGATATACATACACGTCATGTATATTATGATTTTAGGTATAGTGATTATGATAATAATTACTCATTGATAATATTATAATGTAATATAATTTGTTACGTTATGTTACATGTAGTCATGTAGATACTATTATCTATTTAATATTGACTGATATATGATTATTTAGACTTATTAACGTTTGTAGTGTAAAGACAATGTAAATTGAGGAAATGAGGATTCGGAGTTAAGGACTTCTTTTGCTGTTCTGCTTGTTTTCGATTTTCTGTTCAATATATTTACACTTGGACGCATCTCCGGCATTTCGTTTTCCACAACCTGGTTGGTAGGTAAGCAATAGTAGACTTTATACTTATGATTTTTGTCTACTGTCCAAACTACATAAATTTAATTACATATATTAATCACTTTTAATACTAGAAAAATGGAACATTATTATAACTATAGGTATATATTTGTTTCTATTGCTTCAAATTTATGAAGACAACTGTAGGTATTTTTGATATTTAGTTTGGCCTAGACTGAGTGGCTGGGTCCTACTAATCGTTAGAGCTTAGAATAAAGACTGAACAATAGAAATAATTATCACAGTTCTAACATAACTCATTGTTTGATAAACACCAATTTCTTCTTATGATTGTGGAAAATAAATATTGGAGGAAATAGACTGAATAGGTATTGTATTTTCAATGTTATTCAAATTTCATCTACACTATTAGTTACCATTCTAATACCTATATTTGGTTGTTTACATAATAATAAAATATGAAGCACAATAGGTATATCATGTAGGTACATAGTTAATAGTTGTATGATTATTAATTTGCTCTACAACCTACAATATTTTTGAGTTCATATAAATAGATGTATTATTTTATTTTGCCTAATATTTCATTGAATTTATTTATTTTTAATGTTCGCCTATTGGTTAAATACAATAAGTATGTAATGTTAGTATTGTGTATAATACCTAGGCATTTTATATACCTTAGAGTTGGATATTTTTGAATAAGTACAAAATACATTATTTAATTACATTTATTGTCTAAAAATTATGCAAAATGCCCAAGTATTAAGTAGAACACCAAAATCATACAGTTTACTGCTATCATATACAAAATAATAATTCGCTATTTAATTTTAACATTTTTATTCTAGCGTGTCCTGTCAGAACAGTGAATTTTGTATGTGACTCGGTTTTTCTATAATCTATATGATAAATAATGGCTAAACATAGCAAAGACATTTACAACGCGATGGGTCATCTGTCCATTGATGACTATGATTGTGCAAGTCAACTTAAATTGAACGAAGACCAGCAATCCAAGTTGAAAGAAATTATGAACAACTATGACAGCATTTTCTCTTGGGACATCAAACAACTGACAGGTACCAGCCAAAATCTTATGATGGACCTAGCTGGTAAAATGCGTGAAAAATGTGAAATGATGCACAAGGATAATGAGTTTGATTTAAACAGGTAATTGTTATGATGCATTACTTAACAAACTTAATTGTTCAAATACAGTATGGATATAGAAAAATAAATATACCTACTTAATTACTTCATAGTTGAGAACTTAATTTAATAATCCAGTGATTGATTAGTTGACTTCATAAATATGTTTTATTTTTTAGATTTTATTCACAACTTATCATTTGTTATGAACTTTATATCAGTGGAAACTATAATGAATCTTTAATGGAAATAGAGAGTGTTGTTAAATTTATGGAGTCTTGTAAATATGATGAGTCAAATGAACAGTATTCAGATGCTTTCAGACATATTGCTCAAACCACTAATGCTTATATTGCCTTAGCATTAAACCGTAATTTTGTAAATATAAATTTATATTATTATTTTATTTAATAAGTATTATCAAATAAAAAGTTACTTTTAACAGTTGCAACCATAATTAATAAACATAGTTACCTGGAAATATGTTATATATATATATATCAATCCTTTTAAATTTTCTATTAGGTTTTTTGGAAATAAAATTGATGAAAAAAAGAGAAAGAAAAAAAGCTAAAAGAAAAAAAAAAAGCAAACAATATTTACCGTTTTCTGTCTACCTCCTAGTCCATTTGCTGCCAGTATAATAATATAGATTTCTGTTTTCCGCCACCTCAAATTTTAGGTTTTTAAATTTTGGTTACTTCTTAATATGAAAATGTTTCTAGAGCAGTGACATATTTAGTTTTTTGGCGCTTGTAGGCTAAATTATTCTGGCGCAATTTCTCCTTTTCCCATGTAAAAATAGTGTTCCGTTTGGATGATTACAGTTTATATTGGCATAAAGTGGTGACATATAAAATACCGTTTCTTTGGTTACTTTTAGTTAATTTAATCATAAAGTGTTATAATTTTGTTTGAGCAAATTGTTAGCCAATTATTCTTTGAAGTTATTTTATTTTTGTTTTTTTTTTAGACACTGATGAATATTAAACCCAAAAATAGTTTAAATAAAGCTGAGAGAGCTGCAATTTGTGCAGTTAAAGCCAGAGTATTCATAGAGTATCCTCCTAAAGGGAATGATATTGCTTTAAAATTTGCTGAACAAGCTTGTAACCTTCATTCTACTGAGCCTGAATGGATTATCATTTGGTTGAAAGCCAAAGGACGAGTTAGACGTTATTATAAACAATTTAGTGTACCTGATAAGTCTGAAATTGACGCTGCTGAAACATTATGTACCACTAAAACTAAACCTCGACTTTTAATTCAAGCTTCTAAACTTTTTAAAGAAGCGGCATACTGTCTTAAAATAAAAGATGACAAAGATGAATCTGTTAAGTATTATAAACTTTCATCAGAGCTTACTTTGTAAGTATCTACGATTATTTATTGTAAGATTAATTTGATTTCTATATAAAATTAAATGAATATTAGAGTTCTACCCAAAGAAAAATTTTACTCTTTTCACATTTTTAAAATTATATATTATTGTCATTGTAATTATTATGATTTTTTTTTTATGTGTATGTTATATGTCCAATAGGAAAGCAATCACTTTGGCCAAAGATGATATAAAACAACTTTATTCTTGTTTATTAGTATACAGCGATTTTCCAAAGGAATTTAATTCAAAATCTGTGTTAGACAGTCTAATTCAAAAGCTATCAAATTTAAAGAATAGCCGTTTGGATCAAGCCTTAGGAAAGTACTATTTAAATCAAGAAAAGGTACGATGTTAATAAATACAAGATAAGTTAAAATTATTTAAAAACTATTTATTTATTAGGACTATGAAAAGGCAAAAATGCATTTATCTCGGTCAATGGCTTCTGGTCATTTTAATAGTTCATTGCAATTAATTAAAGTGGAGTGTCTGTTACAACCTGTTGATAAATATCCTCTTGTAAAAAATTTAAATATGATATATGAAGTTTTCCCTTGTCCAAAAAGAAGGCTTATTATTCTATCACAAATAATAATGTATTATTATTACAATGAATATAACCCGAAAGAAATCATGTACTATCTAAAATTGTACATGGATCAAGATATTGATGAGACCTTCAAAAGACGACATTTGATTGTAAGTAGTTTTTTATACCATTCTCAGTTAGGCTAAAAGATTATAATGATCTCCCTTAACTATTCAACTAAGAAATATTACTAAGTGAGAAATGTATAGTTAGTTTCAAGTTGATAAATATTGTTAATTGTTTGGTTATATGTTTTTAGTTTGTACTTTAAGGTATAGTAAATTAAAACTCATAGTATTTTCTTTAGGAAGTTATTTTGATTAATACTTATATCAATTGCAATGAGAGATTTTAAATATTAAATAAAATACACAGTTTGTAATATTTATAATTTTGAGAAAAGTAATTAATCAATAATACAGTACATGTTAAAATATGTAAACAATATGTATTATTTTTTTAACGATTTATGAATATTAAGTATATATAATTAATATGAATAGTAAACAATTTAAATAGTTGATACGGGCTAGCAAAATTGTTGACAGAAAATGCTAACTGTTGACATAAAAATTTTATATTATTAGGTGAATGAATATTATTAATTTTATTGATAATAACTAATTAAATCGGGGGTCTTCAATCGGAGGCTTTCTCAGCTATTTTGAAAGGCCCATGAACAAACTTTGTTATAAGTTCTTCAATTTTTTAAAAAAATTATGATTTTTAATAAATTATATATTAATATGTGCGTGTGTTTGATATAATAACAGTTTATAAGGCTAATGATTATTTCACACAGTGTTTAAATTATATGTTAACTAATTTACTTAAACCTCATTTTTAATTTAAATTATTATTTTATTACTTTAACAATATTTATGCTTTATTACTAAATTTGTTTCTTATTTATTATAATATCTACAATGTAAATTATACTCTTAAAGGATTATACAGTAGATTCTGAGTGAAACGAAGAAACTAGTGTTTTTACAATGATGTTTATTTTTTTTTTCTGTGAACACTTTGATATAGATATATTTTCTCAAAGTTTAGACCTTTAAATTTTTGAATCAGAATTGGACTCTAAATGTTAATTTTTTGAAATTCTCTATTGTTTTTGCATAATTTAGGGGAACTACTCAACATTTTATAAAAACACCTTTAAAACATTTTTTTTATTTCAAATGTAATAAAATTATGAATATAAATAACAATAATAAGAAAAATATTTTGATGAAAGGAAGTATTTAATATATAATTTTTTTTCTCATACTTTTTATTTTTCATCAAAATTATGTTTTTCTCATTCTCTAATTTTTTGGTTAGTTTACAGTTTTAGATAGGAAAATTAAAAAAATTATAGGCATTGTGTAAATTAAGGTTCCACTCAGAATAGTTTTATTAAGGAAATATTTTATGGTGTCTTTAAAGTTTTCTTTTAAAATTGAAGAAATTCCCCAAAGTGTCACTCAACATGCAATGATTGCCCATGGTGTGAAGTATGTCTTGCTTTTAGCTGTGTGAGGCTTACAAACTGATTGTAAATCGTAAAGTAACCTTTGGCCTAAAAAAACTGATGACCTCTGAATTAGATAATAAAAATCAAATTACTATACAAAAATGTTAAGTGTTAGAATTAAATGAGTGCAGTACTATTTTGAAGTAGTAATTTATAAAAACTGGGACATACTTCGCACTTTGGGTATTTATATACTCGATGTTTGACTGTACTATGTTTTAAAATAACAATAATTAATGCATTTTTTGTTGTAGTTTGCTGTTCCATTATTTAAAGTCAATGGTTATTTCAAACCCAAACAATTTTTAAATGTTCTTTCTTTGAAGCTAAAAACTGTAGTAAGTTCTCATGAATGGAGTTCACAAGAAAAAGAAGTTATAGACAATACATTTGAACGGTTTAATAAAATATCGAAATCTGATTGGTACACAAATAAATTTTTTGATGATGGCAAAACTGGTGCTCATAAACAAAGTAATAACTATTTTCCAAACAAAAATTATACTCATAGAAAATCATATGATGGTAAACTTAATGATAATTGGCGAAAACAATCCAAGCTACACACAAAGGACATTAATCAAAATTATGGCCAAGAAAAATATCATCCTTTAAATAATTCACCATTTAGTCAGAAGAAAAAAAATGAAAAGGGCTTTAGTCAGACAAATGATTCCATGCTCAGTTTGAAAGATTCAAAGCTAAAAAAATTTGAACACAAACGTAATTTCTTTGGTAATTTACATGTTGTGTCAGTGGAAAATGGTTCAACTCTTACTCCTTTCAATTTTGAAACATGTGGTAGATTAGAAAATAAATCCAATTGGTCTCAAAGTCCATGTGCTTCACCTCAGATCTATGATAGTCATCATTTTCAACATACTAGAGGTGGTCAACAATTTCCCACATCTAGTCAAAATAGATATTCAAATCATAATCAAAAGTTGGATAATAATGAAGATTAAAAAAGCAAAAACAAGTGAAAATATTTGTTATTAAACTATCTAAAATGTGTAAATATAGTTATTTAATAATAATAAGTTATTTATAAAAAAAATTTATTGAGAGTATGCTTTACCGGCAAACTCAGTTGTGCATAATTTCTAAATCTAAATTCTAAAATGTTTTCATAATTTCTAAAAACTTCATTTATTATTTGTTAATTCTTTTATATAATAAAATACTTGATTCTTGAATCCATATGATAAATTTAATTTTTTTATTCATAATATGTATAAAATAACTACAATTTGAGATATCTACTGGTTACATTTGAATTTTACATTTTGTGTTAATGAAAAAGATCGGTAAACATGTTCTAATATCCATAACTGTGCAATGTACAAAACTTACTTATTATTTCTGTTTTATTTTAATATACGCTATTCTCTAAACATGAGCTATATGGATAACCTTAAATTGTTTTACTTTCATACCAAATAACCAATTATTTTTATTATAGTAGTGGCATCCCATTATTGGTAAATCCCTCTGAAAAAAATAAACTAGTCAAGATATTTCGCTTCATAGGTATTCTTCGAACCTCAGAAAGAATACATTGTAGGTGTGTTGAATTTTAAAGAAACGATAAATTAATAAAACAATTATAAGTTAAGGTTCAGATTTCACAAAGTTTATTATGATTAGAAAAAACAATTAATTTTGTCACAACCAGTTTTATAGCCTATACTAATAACTGAAAACAGAAAAACAATATTTATGAGAAAAAAGTATCATGATAAAAATTACAAATTTTTTTTTCATTAAAATATTTATTATATTAAGTATCTATATTTAAATTTTCATAAACTTATGTAGTTTTAAAGGAATATTTTTCAAATTTTGGAAAAACTTGAGTGCATTGAAAAATGATCTTTCTAAAGTAGGAACCATTTAGAGTAATATTCTGATTCAAAAGTTGTTGGTCAAAACACTTGGACGAATATTTCTACGCAAAACATGAATACATTAAAAAAAAAAAAATTATCATTGTTAAAATACGAGCTTCTTCGCTGTACTCAGAATGTAAAAGAAACAAATATTGCAAAACCATAAGCTTTTTCGTTCTACTTAGAATCTAAAATATAATTGATTAATTAATAAAATTAACTGTTAAAAAATTTATTTCAAGTTATTCCTAATGTAAAATAATTATTTTAAAAGTAATTTTGTTCAAATGATAAATACATTTGTAAAAATAGAATTATTTGAAAATATTTTCAAAAATCATACATTGTATGTTTAAAATGCAAAGAGAAAAAGTATTTTCAAATGTTATATGTTCCAGACATATTTTCAATATTTTAGGTGGACCCTCAATTAATTGTAAATTTCCATTTTCTTCGTCCACAATTCTTATTATAAATATTTTTTTCAGAATCGCTGACCAGTAGCGGATCTATAATTTTATTTTGAGGTGGCCCAAAATTATTCAAATTAATTTAGGTACAATTCTAGTCTACCTGGCATGCTTTTTTAGTTTTTTTTTAAAATCCATTGATCAATAAATAATTTATTGAACAATAAACTTTAAATATAAGGTAATATTATCACTATTATTGGAAAACTTATTTCCTCTATAAATATCTTTTAAGGTCCTATCACATAAATTTCGATGCCGAAATGATTAAAGTTATAACTATTATAACTACCAATATTTGGAGTGATTCATTAATATGAAGCATATTCACCCTCTTTTTTGGCCATAAAAATGAAAAAAATTGGAATTTTTCTTTTTTTTTTTAATGTTCAAGTAGCTAAAAAACTATTTTATCTATGACTTTTATTTTTCATGTCATTTTTAAAATATCCTGTGACGATACAAATTTTTTTTCAAATGTCAACCCTTTTTTTTAATTGCAATATTGTATTCAGGTCATTTTTCTGTGAATTTTGATGTACTGAAATCAAAATTCTAACAGGTAGTTTTTTAATTATTCACTTTAAGTATTAAGGATGGTCTTTTAGACATACATATGAACATTTAGATTAAATATTTTTGATTTAAGTTTAAATTTGTAGATTCATAATAATTACGATATAAGTTTGTAATTAAATGTGCCCAAGAGACTATTATCCTTAATACTGAAAGTTGAATAGTTAAAAAACTGTTGGCTTGAATTTTAATTTCAATACATTAAAATTTATAGAAAAATTACCATAATAAAATTCTGCAAATACAATAGAGGGTTACTATCTGAAAAAAAAAATAGTTTGTGTCACCAAATAACATCATTAAAGCAACATGAAAAATAAAAGTTTTGAAAAACATAGTTTTTAGTTATTTGAAGATAAAAAAAAAAAAAATCTATATATTTTAATTTTTACAGTGAAAAAGTGAATTCTTAATGAATCATCCTGTATAACTTTCTAGGAGGGGGACTGGACCCTTTCCTTGAATCCATTACTTTCGCTGAAATGAGGTGTACAATCCAATTATACATAAAATTGTTTTGTTTCTTGTACTTTTTTCCAAATGATTGTAGAAACTTTGGAGGCCATTCGTTTTAAGAGATAATTTTGACTATCCTTACTGCAAGTACTCAAATTAAGTTTTTGTGTAGTTATTTGGTTTAATTAATTGAAAAAAAAAATTTGATGCCTATAGCTTTTGTCAGCCATGTATACAATAATTAAAGGTAATATTTTGTTATAACATTTGTAATATAAAATGTAATCTTAGAAATAAACTTAACCAGAGAGTGGCAGTTAAATATAATTATAATTAATGTTATTATTATCTAGGCTCTCTAAGCACCTACACAAATGTATTCACTGAGTACTTTTTTGAAAAAGTTGCCATCGGTTGAAAAACACAGAAATATTTTTCTAATAGAAAATATTGAGCACAGTTTAAATTAAAAATTGTATGTTTTCATTGGGAAAAAAAAAAAGAAAATGGTTTTTTTTGTTAATATACCAATTTCATACAAACTTTTACTTAAACAATATCAAATTAAATTGGCTGAACATTTTTGAGATTTTTTTTAGTCATTAGACATAATATTGACGCTGTCCGCATCTCTTCATAGGTACAAAAATGTACATCAACAATTTATGCACCACGTACTTGCTCAGCCACATAACGTGTATATTAAGCCAAGTAATCGAGTAACTTGTCCATCCCTGAGATATACAATGATCTGTTGCAAGTTGCCATAAAGGAGTATAATATTAAAATGGTCATGTAAAAAAGATAAATAAAAAAGTTATAAATGCTTTATTTTATTCAAATGGTATACAATTGATACTTAGGGGCACAATAATAATCACCATAATGTAAAAATAAAAATTGTCTTAATACAAACCAATTTGTAGTTAACAATAAATAGATAACATCAAGTTAATTATTTTAATGGTAGGTACTAATTATGAAGTTATAATTATTGTTATGTTTTATGATGCAAAGGTTTTAGGTACTTACAATAATAGTATCATAAAGATATTAAATTATTTAATTAAATTAAAAATTATACAGAAAAATATGTAAAATAAAAAAAAAATAACCTTAATTATATAATTACACATTTATTTATGTTAGTAGTTTAATAAAATTATTAGGTAAAATAAATATACAATGATTTTAGTTATAATTTACATAAAATAGACATATTATAAGAGATATTTTTAGTGTATAACTTAGAAATAGTTATTAACCATTCATAAAATTAATAACATTAATACGTACATTTTGGCACAAATACAAAATAAATTGGTAATTCAGTCTTCTGTAACTAATTTCAGCTATAATTATTTTTAACTAAATATCTTATAGCGGAAAGAAGAAAAAAACGAAGACTCAAAGTTATTTTTTAAACAAATTGTACATATTAAGTAAAAAATTTGGCAACAAATGTTGCCAAATTCTTTTTGTAAATATTCCAAAAAACACCAATGTTTTAAAATGAAATAAAATTTATGGTGAAATTAAATCTTACTATTTATAAAGATACAATCCAAATTAATGTATATATATATATATATATATATATATATATATGAATCACACAGTATCATAAACAATAATTTATTAATTTGGAGTAGTGGTGTCACATGATTATCACTACATTAAAATAATAAATATCATTGGTATGATCAGCATATAAGATACACAAGTCACAAAAAGTATATGAAACTTGTCCACAGCCAATACATAATAAGTTTAAATGCTTCCAATATTTCAAAAATAAAAAGATATTCAACATTAAATAATTTATACAAATACGCATGATGAAAATTAAAAATTGGTATTGGTGAAATTATATTTACAGAGTAATTATGATGGTAAATTAATCTTGTTATTCGTCTGATTTGTCATTAACAGCCGTGTAAGGAACATAATCGATAGCCATTAGGCATGCAAAGAGTGTCATCACCATTTTTGGTTTCACTTCAGTAATATCCTCTGGTAATGCATAAACCCTAGCACCAGTCTTTCTGGCCATTGATATAGCATACTTGGCATTAGCTAGTTTATCCTAAAACAAAAATCAAAGTCATTTAAAATTAAACATAAAAACAATTATTTACTTAAATTGATACTTTTAATAAAATTTTACCTCTACATCATCGCTATCTTTCACAACATCATAATTAATAGTACCAGGTTTAATAGCATCGATCAAATCAATAACAATTTTGCCATCTGATAATGCGTGATCTTGAAATCCTTTTAGAACTGATGTTTTGTTGGCATTCTTCAATTTGTTGTTTACCCAAGAAACAATTTCTTTTTCAATAATTGGACTACCAGTTTGAGCAAGTTGAGTTAAAACTGACAAAGTGTATGCTCTCATCAATTGCCAAATTAAGGCTGAAAGAGACATAAAAATGATCAAATGATAAGATAACTTTAGTTTATTAGTCATCAAATATAAAAACATGTTTTTGTAAACAATATATATTTTGATTCAATGAAAAAGCTACTGATATTTTTACCTAATGTAAGAGTTGCGTTCCCATCATTTAAATCTTGTCCAGCAATTCCAACTAATGAAAACTTTAGCTCACGGCCCAACTCAATAGCATAATTACAATTTTCTAATTTTTCCATGAACTTCCGTAGTTTAGAAAATTTTCTAAATTAATAAAAGCGTATGAAAGAGATTAGGATATAATATTCATCAGAGCAATATAGAAATACCTGTGTACTTTTGACCACTTCACAATTCCAGGTTTAATAATATCGTATAATTGGAAGATTATAAGACCATCTGCTAAGTCCGAATAAAGCCAATTAACGTGAGGAGCAACACCCATTGAATTCATCCAGTTTCTATAAGCTATAGAATATAAATTTTAAAATTAATATTAATAAATCTTAAATTTCAATATTATATTACAAATAATTAATAGTAAAATTTTACTTTTCTCTTCTCTTGTTTCCTCAATTGATTCCAGACCAATAATTTCCCCTTCTGGTTTGTCTAATCCTGGATAATTATTAAACAAGTTTGCTACAAATGCAAGATTTAATTTATATACACCATTCATTACATCATCAGGTGTTACAAAACTACGACAACCCAATTTATCGGCTTGCTGCAACATAATTTCTGCTCGTTTGTTCAAATTTGGTTCCTATATAAACACAAAATACAATTAAGTTTAAATTATTAAACATATTTTCTAAGAAATAAATTTAAACCAAAAATTCAAGATTTTTAAAAGGTATTATTTATTAATAAATACCATTAATGCAGACATGTCAACATCAGAATCAAGTGGTGCTATTTGTTTCATGAGGTAGGTATATATTTCTGAATCAGTTATATCACCTTGGAAGTTACGGCATTGCCTAAAATTTTAATTTACAAATCATAATAAATGTAAATCACAGAATTACTATTTTACACAAAATAAAATTTAATAAAATATATTTTATATACCTTGAAACACCAGCACGGTTCAAATGATAATTTACCCATCTTAAAAGTATAGCTTCTGGAGATAGTTTTAATAGTTCTTCAATTTTTTCACCATCTTGTAACAATGTAGCTAATCCAGGGCAGTTTTCAAGAGTTATTTGATTAAACAGCCCTATCTTTATAATAAACATGGCATTAAATTTTGTATTATTCAAATATCTATGTATAATTACCCTAATAATTTGCCACAGTAAACCAAGGACTAAATGTGGTTTTCCTTTTTCAAGATCATGAGCATCAATATTGACAATATTGCAACCAATGGATTGACTGGAAACAAGAGCTAGGGTTAAATTCTCTAATTTTTTGTAAACCGTGAGAGTATTTTTATTTGACAGTTTATTAATTGCTCTTTCATCAATAGTATCAGGACATGAATGATTAATAACTTTGCTGCAAAAATATTTAACTAAAATTAATATAATACATAAAACTAAAAATAATGATATAAAAATTATAAGCATTAATTAAAATATTATTTTGGTATTCAAGAAGAAAATTATTTTATTACCAGAGCAATATTCCATCTTTGACCTTATCATACAAGTTTTTTCCATCAGATTCTAATGGTAGCAAATGCTTAAGGTCAGGATCAAGACTTAAATTACTATTAATCCAATCAGAAAATGCCAGTTGTTCTTCTAATCTTATAGAATGTGTTGTTCCTTCACTTGATGCTTCAGATAACCCTTTCATCGTTTCTACATTTTCTTTTTTACTCACTACTTGTTTGAATTTACTAGCGACTTCTCCGGCTTTCAAATCACAACATAGCTAAAAATAGGTAAAAAGTTCTTTAAGTCAAAGAAATCGATGAAAAACTAATAGAAAAAAAGTTACCTTTTTAAACTCTGAAAATCCAAGTTTCCCTTTTGTTTTCAAAGCTTTACCATCATAATCTTCTATCATTTTTCGAACTTCCCAATTAGCCAATCTAAAACCACATAAGTCTAGAGCTTCATGTAATTCTGACAGATCAATAGTTCCATCTCCATTTTTATCAATCTAAAATAAATACAAATTTTTATCAATTCAAATTGATTATTATTGTTTAAGTTTCTATTTAATACTATAAACAATTATTAATAACAAAATAATTTACAAAATACCTAAGTATTTAAATTTTAAATTGTTAATCTTGAAACCAAATTTAAAAATACTGATTATGACAAATGGACGGAGTCTTTATTACTAAAATCAAAATGGCAGCATTAGAGTTATAATATATTTTATTAGTTAAGTATTTATACTATTATACCTATTTATTGTCCAACAATTATTGGAGGTATTATAGTTTTCTTTGATGCTGACATTTTTAAAACCTATATGTCAAAACCATAGTAAGTGGATATCATGAGCAATAATCTGTCTAAACCATGCTTTTTAAACCACAAGCGTCCATTGGGGAGGGCAAGGAGGGTAAATTATGATTTTGATGTCACTGTATTAAAATATATAATTTTTTCAAATATCGTCAACATTATGAATTTTAATTTACATAATAATTTAATAATAACATTACCTAAGTGACTTATGTGAAGTCTACCTAATGAATATTGTATTCTAGATTTATGGATTTAAAAATTTTATATTCTGAATGGAGCCAGAACTAGTTATTTTATATTAATGTTTATTATTTTTTTATTTATTTATTTTTATTAACATATTTTTCAACATGAAAAACACGGACCAGAGAATTGTAGGTGAAAATTTTGTTCGCATATTGTATTTAAGAGATAATTTTTGAAATTCTCATGTTTTCTAAAAATAAGAAAAAACTACCCCAAATTTAATTAGATAGACATTATGAATTTAAACTAGATTTTATGATATTGTTTTTAGTAATTTAGTCATAATTTTAAAACTATATAAGTACTAGAAATTCAATATTTTCAACTATTATCAAAAATTAATAATTAAAAAGAAAATACGATCATTATTAAGATAAATATAGAATTTTGAAAATATTATATATATTTCGTAATTCATGGGTATTTTTCTTATAAAATTAAAAATGTTTAATATTATTTGTGCTAAAAATTAAAATATGTTTATTTGCCCATTATCAAATGTGCCTCAATGAATAAGGGTGTAGGCAAATTGAGTTCCAAATTTAAAATCGTTTTCCAAAAAGGTGAATTGAGTACCATGTCTAAATTTGAATGCGGCGAATTGAGTTCCGTATCAAAAAATGAAAGTGGTAAACCTCGTGGTAAACAGAGTTCCACGGGTCTAGAGTGTTTCGGCGCTGACAATTCAATCAATGACAACGTTTTGACAAAATGACGATTCGGCACATGACCATTTTGGCGATAAGACTGTAATAATAATATATAGTTTTGGAATTGCGTATGTTAACAATTTTGTTGTTTTTTTTTCGACACGTATTTTGGCACTCGTCGTTACATTATGTGAATGAAATTGAGCTCTGCAGCTCCGTTCGCTTCACTTACTTTACAACACTCCCCTCGATTGCTTCGCAAGCTCGTGTCGTGCCCTTCGCACTTCGTGCTAATTTCAAATGATATTAACCCTTGGCTTGCTGAGCAACATGGAGACATTTCGGTTTGATAATCGGTAATTATCGATAAGCTCTTAAGTAACCAAAGAAATTGTATATAACTTTTTGGATCAAAATTATTACTTTCATCTAGACGAATATATATATTATATTCTCCAACTGCATTTATATTGTAAATATATATATGATCTGGGTAATGCACAAATAGTCTGGAATATTTAATTTGAATTTGGGATTCAATTTACCGAAATTAATTTCTTAGAGGGACTAGCTTAACCGCTTTCATTTTTATACATGGGACTCAGTTTACCTAAAATTATTAAAATGGAATTTAATTTACAAATCTTGAAGAATTTTGGAGGGTTATTTAGTCTCTTATATGTAACAATAATAATATTAGCAGATATTCATACCATAAATATGTTTCAAAAACAAATATCAATGCAACTTTATTAATAATCAGTTTTTATAAACCTAGGTGATTACACAGGAATATACCCTAAAATGAGAACAGTAATTTTAAATACAATTATGATGACTATTATTCAACTGATAATTAATCACAATTCAAAAGATATCAATAATTACTAAAAGACAATGGAAAAATTTTTTTTTTGGTAGGTAATACATAGGTACTTGTAGTAGTTGTATATAGATAGTTATTAGTTGTACAATATTTTGTCTTTCATAACCATTACTAAATAACTTTCGTTATTCATGTTTTTAACTATAATTAAATGAATAGGTATATTAATTTTACTACGTTTTTAATGAATCAAGACTTGGCACACTATTTTATATAACGATGGTTACAAATAATGAATGACAATTTAGTATTGTTAACATTGAAGAGTAGGTAGGTAATCATAATATTATTATGATGTTAACAACATTATCGCTTTATCACGATTATCATTATTTATGTGTGTCTACGCATCAAGGAAAGAGTGATGTAGATTGTAGAGAGTAAACATAACAATGTAGAAATATGCTTACCTTGGAAAATTGTTCCTTGAGTTCGTCGTCAGAGACACCGTTCGCGTTACCGTTGAACGTGTTGATCAAATTCGAAACTTCGGACATTTTTTTGGCGTATAGGCACGAATAGGTAAATCTACTGGAGTCGTTTTATACGATTTACGCAATATGGTAGAGGAAACGGGGAAAAAAAAAAAAAGAAAAAGAAAACGGTCGTCAATCGAATCGAATACGACTTTAGAACTGGTTATAATGAACGGCGATTTCCGACGACACGTCTGGTTTTCTGGAGTAAATCGACGTCAACGAGAAAAAAATAACTTAACGTCTAGTCGGCGGCGCTCGACTCTGGCTGCGTGGCGACGACTATGTGTATAGTAGTGTAAGCACAACGACGACGATACGAATGACACTCGAACGAGTTACGAGCGCTCGTCGACGGCATAGCGGCCGCGCTGCTGTGTTCAAGTGTGCGTGAGCGTGTGTGTGTGTGTGCGGCCAACGCTAGCCATGAGAGATGGGCATGTCGCAGCGGCCGAGATGGGAAGGAAGGAATGGGTTGGGCGCGCAGGTCATTCCAGTGCCGGGCGGAATGGTGGTGACGGGTGGCCGCCGCATCACGGTGTGAGCACACGTCACATACATACACGCACGCGCGCACCGCAATCACATTGCGTTATGTTGTAAATACTTATATTCCTATAATCCTATGCGTCGTCGGCCGTCGTGTGCATGACTCACGCCGTCGTACTCGTCGTCTGATTCATGGTGAACAGCAGCTGCCGCGCTGCGTGTCTGCACGTTTTGTCGTGCAAGACAACGGACGACGTCATCTCGTTTTTTTTTTCTTTATTAAAACGCATGGCCTAAATACAGTCACCGCAACCGTCGTTGTCGTTCGCCTTGCACACACTCGCCGTACCTATGCACTAGGCACTTATGACGACCGTGTACAAAAAAGTACGTACATTTCATTTCAAAATGTAGCTTCGAGGGACTTCCCCAATGTTTAACTACTTATGTTTACTTGTGTACAATGTAGCACACACCTTTTCAGTTCAGGGTGTCGACTGACAATCCTCAGGAAAAAATGGTTGTGTTGTGCAATTGGATGGTTCCAGTTGGGCTTGGAACTTATTATTCATAGTTTCTTAAAATAATTATAGCAAGATATTAATTATCAATTATCATTAGAGTCCGGATTTGTATGCATTTTCATATATATAATATAATGATTGTATGCAGCTCGACGAAAGTAAGAAATGTGGACAATTTGTGTAGCAGAGAATGCTAATTTTTTATATAAATGAATATTTTATAGAAAAGTTCATTGAACCAATTATTTTATTTCTATTTTCATCGTAAATACTAGATTAGGATTCATGAGTTTATGCGACGTTCATTTTTGGGAAATAAATTGTATTACTCAAATCCTATATTTTTTTTACAGTTTGAGTTAAAATTATAATCTCCTTTAGACCGATGCACATTTAATTTATTTAAACGCTCGGCATCACGATAACGGCGAAGTATAATCTCAAATTTTCACGCATGACGCTATCGTGTCTCAGCGACACCGTGACACACACAATTGCGTCACCGTGCGTTAATATAATAATTATTACATATAATAATTAATATATTAATTTAATTACTTAATTAATTAATATATTAATATTGACGTTAATATAACGCGAGTGTGTACTGGACTTCGCATTGCGGTCATTGGTAAGAATGCTAATCGATTTTTCCTATACAAATTTCCTTTTTAAAATTATATTTTTATCCTTAAATTTTATAAACGCATATAAATCCTTTTTAATTTTTTTATTACCATTCGTAACAAAAGTATTTATTTTATTTTATGAACACATTTTTAAACATTTTTTGTTTTATTTTTTATTGTTGTTACTTGATGCCTGTAATCAAAAAAAAAAAATTGAGTTGCATTACAATTTATGGAAAAAATTAAAAATATACAGTTATGTAAATGCATATATTTTAGGTAAGAGCATATTTTTGCATATAATTAAAAAAAAGGCCTATCAAGGTTTTTTTGGTGCATAAATGCATACATTTTTAAGCTTTTTGGGTGCATACAAATTCGGATACTAATTATCATGCTCATACACAGATTTGATTGGTGGGGTGGGTGGTTTTCTAAGAATTTATATTTTCGACATAAAAAACAACAAAATTTTAATGTGCACCATAGGTGCTATCTATTTTCCATTATTTATTTATGCAATAATACAAGCGTTTTTTTAGATTTTGAGTGGAATGAAGAAGCTATTGTTTTTACAATGATGTTTATTTTTTTTATTATTAATATTTTTTTTTCTATAAAACTTTTTCGTATAAAAAAACTGGAAATGTAGAAATGTAGAAATACTACACTTTCTAAATTCCACCCGAGGAGCAAAGAATATCCATGGTGCGAATGTCCGACATTTTTTCTTTATTTTATTATTTTTTTTGTGAACACTTTTTCGTATGAAAATATTTGTCCAAAAGTTTCGACCAGCAATTTTTTGAAACACAATTCGTCTTAAGATAGTATTTTTGAAAGGTCATTATTCCAAATTCTCAATAATTTTCTCAAAATTTTGAAAAAACAACTCAAAATTTGTTAAATTAAAAAAAACTTAAAAACACTATTTTTTTTTAATCCAAACATTATAAAAATTTAAAAATAGATTGACAATAATACGATAAATGTTTTGGTGTGAGAGAATTTTGAAAATGTGAAAAAAAATTGGAATATTTTTCCAACGGTTTTTTTCTCATCAAAAATTTTTTTTCTTTTCTCAGTTAATAGTGGGATATAAAAGTGACTTAGTAAAAAATAATTTGTTTTGTAATATTAATAAACTTTATAATTTTTAAGTAAAATTGTCTTATATAAACTGAAGCTCCACTCAGAATCGTTTTATTGACGAAATCATTTATCGTTTTTTTTTTAATGTAACATTCCCACCCGAGGAGCGAAGAATACACATGGTGAAGCATGTGAATATGTCGAAATTTATATACAATATACATATATACCTATCAATTACTCAGTGCTTGGAAAGTTTCTATTAAAAAAATTTTGTTCCTAAAGTTCAAAATGAACGTATTCTTGTTCATGGGCTTCACTTGAGATATCTGATGAATCATAAAATAAATACGAGGTAGTAGGTATGAGCTCAGTAGCGTGTATGAATTCACCCTGAGGGTCATTTGTATTAGGAATGGGAGAAAAAAGCAGAGAAAAAAAAATCAAAAAAAAAAAATTATAGTTTATCATTTTCTTTTATTTACAAACAGTTTAATAATATAGATTTCTGTTTTCCGTCACCATAAATTTCAGATTTTTAGATTTTAGTAACTTCTTACTATGAAAAAATTTCTAGAGCAGTGGCGTATTAAGCTTTTTGGCGCTCGTAGGCTAAATTATTCTGACGCAACTCTCCCCCCCCCCTTCCCACGTAAAAATAATAGTTCGTTTGGGCCATTACCTACAGTTTATATCGGCATAACGTGGTTAAATAAAATGAACCATTTTTTTGGTTACTCAAGAGCTTATCGATAATTACCGATTATGAAACTGAAATGTCCCCAAGTCGCACCGCTAGTCGATTATCAAGCCGAGTTTATATCGATTTCAATTTATTTTTATACATTCTGAGTGAAACAATAAATATTATATAAGTGTGACAAAGTTGAGTTTTTTCATTTTTTTGTAAGTTTGTATCAACTATGTCTGGTAATAAATTATGTAGCTTCGTCCTACAGTATATTCAGAGATACAATATTTCATACACTTGGTACTTTTAGAGAGCTGTCATGATATAAAATACTCAGCAGCTTATCTAGACTTTAAAAATGTTGTAGTTAAAACAGTAAAAATATAAAATATCTTATATATTATAATATTTTTCCCAAATTTTGAGAACACTATTGAGAATTTTGAATAATGACCTCTCAAAAAGTATGTTGTAGAGATAAATAGTGATTCAAAGAATTGCTGATAAAACGGTTTTTCGATACCAAAAAGTTTATAAAGAAAAATATAAAAATAAAATAAACATAATTTTAAAAACATTACCTTCATTGATCTATTTAGAATTTAAAAAATACAGTTCTAGTAACTTGATTTTTTATTAATGAACCAATTATTAACAAAAGTATAATACAAAAATTTTGATCGGACACGGTTCTAAATTTCTAAAACATAGCTGCCGCATTCAACCCTCTGGTCACGTGATTATTTAGTCATGAGACGTAGAATAGCTTAAAACAGTGAAAGTTGTTAAACATTTTTGAAACAAACCATTAGAAGAAATAACTCCCCCCACTTCAGAGCAATCATGACATTAATCAACCGTATCAAGCCATAGCTCATATTAAACATTATTTTTTTAAAGCAAAAAAAGAAAGTTATAAATATACAGTTTTTAATTTTAATTTTAATTACCTAATTTAACAGTTTTTCAAGTAAGTTTAGAATATGAACATAGCATATCATAATTCGAGTAACTTACTTATATAAATAATAATCAACATTCATAATACAGTGAAACCTACCCTAATGGATACCTCCTAATAGTGGACGTATTTTTAGGAATTGGGACGTTTTTATTAATTATCAATGGAGAATAACCTTCGAATAACGGACATCTATATTAATTTGAATTTAATAGTTATGACAAAGCATCTTAAGTAAAACGTGCTTGCACTAGATATAATGATAGAATTAATATCGTTTCCGACGTCCAATGCCCGAATAATTAATTACAAATGATAATATAATTACTATGCATTATCAGAAAGTAAACTATACTAAAATATTAAGATAACGTAAAACGATTATGAAAAAAATATATCAATGTCTTTAATTGCCAATGTTTCGTTTGTTTTAGATTTTGATTTCTAAGTGAAGTGAAGAAACTTATGTTTTTACAATGATGTTTATTTTTATTATTTTTTTCTTCCTCTGTTAACACTTTTTCGCATAGAAATACTTGTCCAAAAGTTTCGATCAGTAACTTTATAGATCAAAAATCACACCTTGGTGGTACTTTTGACAAGTAATTTTTTTAATTTCTCAATACTTTTTTTAAAAACGCGGAAAATATGTCAAAATATTGACAAAATAGTGGAAAAATATGCTATTACAGGAATTTTCATAAAATTGAAAATTGTTTTTTTAACATAACTTCAACAATAATGTAGCTAGAAACTTAAAACTTTCACAGACTACTAAAAATGATCACGAAATTACTTCTTAAAAATTTCAAAAACATTTGATAAATTTTAAGCTTAGTATAGCATATTGAAAATATTGGAAATTTGTCGTTTTTTGTAAGTTTTTATTTCATAAAATTTTGAATTATTGATATTAAGACTTGAAAATATAATATGATCTCATACACATACATGTCTTATTGACTTGATTGTCTTGATGTCTAATATTACCGGACAAACACGCAAACATACAGTATTCGAGTACTCGAGTACTCACCGTTACAACTCGACTCGACTCGAAAAAAATTATATAAAATACGCTACTCACCCAACACTATTAAATAACAGTAGTTATTCATTTAACATTTCTAACCGACTACTATAATTGTATTTTATCTGAATCTACGCTCAGAATCTTTTTATTGAAGAAATTATTTATCGTTTCTTTTAAAATTCGACACATTCACCAAGAATATCCCATCCAAGGCGTGAAAAATACTCATGGTGCGAAGTATGTCCAGCTTTTTTTAGTTGGTGTTTACTTATCCCACTTGTTGATGCGATAAATTGTTAAAGAAAAAGTTATAAGAGTGTCGCTTTATGAAAAACGTTTTAGTTCTTGATTCTTTCAAAACAATGGAAAAGTTACGGGAGTATTTATAAATTAGTAGGTAGTAGTATACTTCTAATACATTTTTTTTAATACTCAAGCATTTTTATATTAGACATTAATGATCAATTAATTATAATTAAATCTCCATAATTAGGAGGTAGTTATATTAAAAAATTAAATTATAATTACATTTTACTTTGGGCGTATGTACTCATTTTATATAATTAATTTTTATGATTTTCGAAAATGTATCTCCTTTAAATAGCGGTCACCTTCGAATAACGGACAAAATTTTGGTGACCCAGAGTGTCTGCTATTTAGAGGTTTCACTGTATATGCCTTCCAAATTACAATATACAAATAAAAAAAAAGGCCGGACAGACTGCACTATGGACATTCTTCGTTTTTCGGATGGAATATACTTGGTTGGAGTGTATTAAATTTTGAAGAAATAATTTATCATTTCTTCAATGAAACGATTCTGAGCTGAAATTCAGTGATTATACAGCAATGTAAAAAGCCATGTAAAAAATTATATTATCCATTTTACTATTCGTGTACATTCGACATGAATTAAAAAAATATATATTTGAATTGTGCATATTTAACTAAAACTAAATACTATGAATTGATGTCTGATGTAAAACAGCTTAAACTGAAATCAAGAGGCCATAAACATTCAATGTTTACCTTGTTCAAGATGACAATTATGAGATATACATAAGCCGCTGAAACAAAATTAGAACCTATGCATAGTCGTAACCAGTATATATAGCAATAGTATATATACTATAATATAATAGTAATAATTTATTTATTAGGTTCATGCAAAGAAAAAAATAGTTGCTATAGAGGAATGTGCATGATAAAACAATTGAATTAAGAAACGTAGTGAGGAAACATTCAAATTTAGAAGGACAGAGCTTTGAT
Organism: Stegophylla sp. TES_Ste_2020; assembly: GCA_025469315.1. NCBI lineage: Eukaryota > Metazoa > Arthropoda > Insecta > Hemiptera > Aphididae > Stegophylla > Stegophylla sp. TES_Ste_2020. The sequence goes on from JAIPRM010001732.1 coordinate 26,681, forward strand.
AGATGTAATCTATTCAAGAAAATGTACTCAAAAATGTCAAAAAAAAAAAAAAAAAATTAGTTTAAAAATAACAAATAACACGATGGTTTCTATTAAAAATATTTAATACCCTAGGGGGTATTAAGTTACTGCACAAAGGGGAATTTAGTGATACTGAAGTAACGAGAATTTTTTTTGTTAATTTTGTTAAAAAAATTAATTTTAAATCTATTTAAATTATTCATTTAATATTTACATTTTATTCTAGGTTTCATTTTTGCTTTTATAATTAATATTATGAATTAGTAAGTTGATTTATATCTAGTTTATAAAAATTCAATTGTTTTATGATTATACGTATACCTATAGTTATTTTGTATAATTTATTTGTATTGCTAAAAAAAATTCAAAATTCTAGTTAAGAAGTATAAGAATTTTGAAAATTTTCAAGGGCTTAGTAATTGATATTTGTGCCAAATTTATCTTAAGTCTTAATTAAATTAAATTTATATTGTATATAAAAATAAATATTATAGAAAATAATATTATCTTTTAATATTAATTGTGTATTATCACTAGTATCTAATACATACAGAAACCTAATTTATCATTATTAGTTAAAAGGTATAAAATGTGTCGTCATCCACTTAGACGTGTCTACTATCTAATAAGGATGGGAAACTTAGAATTACTAAAGAGCTAATTCTCGTCTTCAAATTTAAGCGGACCAGAAAGCAATAAAAAAAAAAAAAAAAATGCCATTATAAATGTTATTAATTCGTATTTATTTTAATTTTTTATTATCTTAATAAATGATAGTATTATTAGTATAATTGTATTTTAATTACATTGAACTTAAATAATGAAATAATTATAAAACTATGTTCGTAAAAATTTAGAAATAATTATAATTTACTAATGAAACTTTAATGTTCTGTAATATTTATATTACAGTCATTATATTTAATTATTATACTAAAGAAGTATTTATTGAGCAATACTTATATTTAATGTACCTTATATGTACATATATTTTAATAGAGTATACTTAATTCTTTTAATATATATTTTCATAGTGAAATATTTAGCATTTTTAAAATGCAAAAAATTATTGCAAGTTTATGCAATTATTTGTTTTTGTTGAAACGTGAAAATAACGGAGGCAATAATGGTGGTCTTCCACAGGAATAATTTCGTAAGAATGCGTCTCTACGATCAAATTTATAAATCTTATTTGAAAAAAAATTGTATTTCTATAAAGTAGCCAATAATAGTTAATGACCAGGGGATTTTAGGTGCCTTAGATAGTGAGATTTGTATTATATTTAAAAATTTAACTTTTAAATTCAACTGTTAAAATCTCTTTAAATGATATTTAGAAAATATTTTGTTTTTTGTACAGCAAAAAAGAAAGAAATAATATGCATTTGAAAAATGTCAAATAAATAATGAAGGCAAGGATCCTATTCACCAAGAGAACATTATGTTGACTATTATTTACATTTCAGATTTTGAGTGAAATGAAGAAACTAGTGTTTTTTCAATGATATTTATTTTTTAATTTAGATTCTGAGCAAAGCGAAGAAGATTATGATTTTACAATGATGTTGACTTTTTATTTTTTTCTCTTTCTGTGAACACTTTTTTGTATAGAAATACATGTCTAAAAGTTTCGATCAGTATCTCTTTAGATCCAAAATCACACCCAGATGGTATTTTAAAGAAGTATTTTTCAAAATTTTTTAATACTTTTTCCAAAAACGAGGAAAATCTGCCAAAATTCACAAAAAATGGTAAAATATTTAAAACTGTTTTTTAATATAAGTTCAAAAATATTGTAGCTAGAAATTCGAAACTTTCACCAACTACTGAAAATAGTCACAAAAACCCTCGTTAAAAATTTCAAAAATATTTGATAAATTTTGAGTTAACTAAAGCAATTTGAAAATATTGGAAATTTCTCGTTTTTTGTAAGTTTTTATTTCATAAAATTTTTAATTCTCGATTTAATGTAATCTTACTGACATATATACATATAATTGATATAAAAAAATTAAAAAATCGCAAGTCAACTTTTTTCTCTATAACCGTTTAAAGTTAGCATTTTGAGGGAATTCATTAGTTTTACACTTTAACATACAGAAAAGAAAATTAAATAAATTGATCTTTATGAAACTTGGTACATAGGCATTTGACAAGGGTTTGATTGAAAAAAATCGGAGGAATACGGATAAATTTTATGTTATTTTTCTAGTTTACGAACACCCTAAAAGGTTGCTAATGTTCTTTTACTATCTTATGTATTTTTCGAATACGATGGTGTGAACTAAAATCCATGCGCATTAATAGTTATCTTATTATTCTATTTTGAAAATTCAATATTTTCAGGTATTATATTAAATACATACTTACTATTTCAACGGTTTTCAGCGCTGTTCTTGTGGCCAATGGTCTCAGTAGGCGTCAAGTTCGAATGTGACAGTACCGGATCAAACCTTACTGAGGCTTGAATTGGAAAATAAATAGAAAAGGTATACATAAGTCTAAAAAAAATTAAAATTAGTGCCCCGTGAAAATTTAAGTATTTTATAAAACCACTTACTTCCTCCCTAAGGAAACCATCTATACAATTTCCATAGTTTGTTTAAGTATAAATAAATAATAATATAAAAAAAGCCGGACATACTTCGCACAACGGGTGGGATTCTCTTGACGGGTGTATTTAATTTTAAAGAAAAGATAAATCATTTCTTCAATAAAACGATTCTGAACGAGGGAAGTTAATAATATAAAAAATAAATAAGAAAAAAATGTAGAAAAAATGTCCAAAATTTTTTTTTCACATTTTCAAAATTTGCCAAAAATTTTTTTATATTATTTTCTATCTATGTTTAAATTTTAATAAAATTCGGATCAAAAAATAATGGTTTCCGAGTCTTTTTTGTCAAATTTTGGGTAGTTTTTTCCAAAAAAAATTGAAGAATTGAGAAATTCAAAAAATGATCTCTCTAAAGTACAATCTAGAGGAAAATGCGGTTTCAAAAAGTTATTGATCGAAACTTTTGAACAAGTATTTCTATACGAAAAGTTGTACACAGAAAAAAAAAATGAACATCATTGTAAAAGCACTAGCTTCTTCACTTCGTTCAGAATCTAAAATATTAAAATTGGTAATTACAGCATTGAAATTAGGTCTCGATTTAGTTGATTTAAATTAAATTTGATTCTTAATCATAAAACAACTAAAGTTCTAGTGTTTCCAACAAATATTTTGGAAAACCTACAATCTGATAATACAAAAATACTAGGAAAAGACCAAAAAAGTCATTATTCTTTGTTCATTTTAATAAATTAAAACTTAAATAATTGAAAATTTGCAACAATTTATTTTTAAATTTGAGTAGAATAATAGATATGAAACAATTGATTATTTCATTTCATAATAAGTAGTAACCTAAAATAATGTATTATAATATATAATACAGAGATAATAATTTATTATGATATACGCGTGATGTTACGAGTCAAAAAGTGTGGGTCCAGTTGATTCTATATTCTACAAATTAACCATAGATATACCTGTGAACTAAGTCCATTGAATTTGTTATACCAAAAATTGGTATAAAAATAACAAATCTCAATTATTTTGGCTTTAGTAACAAAATTTTTAATTGAATTTTTTTTAGTTATGAAATAATTACAATTGTAAAAAACCGGACATACTTTGCACTATAGGTATTCTTCGCTCGTCAGATGGGATACTCTTAGTGGATGTATTACATTTTAAAGAAAAGATAATTCATTTCTTAAATAAAACGATTCTGTGCGGAGCTTCAATTGATATACAATAATAATAATTACTGTCGATTAAATTATATTTAATAATGTTGGGTACGCGATAATAGGGTGTGTATATGTGTGTGCGTGAATGCGTGTGAGGTAATAAATATATTTAAAAAAATTAAAAAAGCAATAAAAATCTATTTTTATAAAATCATAAATCGTTGACCTTTCTATAGTTAGTGTAATTGGCATTTTGCTGTTTTTATGACACTATTGGGTTTTTAGTTATTTATAGATCTCACTAATACGGTCAAAATAAATTCACAATATTTTTCAAATGTCCAATAATAGTCTAATATTATTAATTAGTAACTAAGTAATCCATATTATTTTTATTTATAGTATTTAATATTTATAGTAATTTTTCTGTACTGATTTTTTTTTCAATCCTAACCTTGTAAAATTTTGGGTTATTCGATCGTGAAACATTTTCTTACACTAAAATATTCGATATGTAATTATCCATCTATGTACCAAGTTCAATACAGATCGGTTGTACCATTTATTTTTGATATGCGTTTAAGTGTGTAATTTTATGTAAAAGTAATGAATTCTGTCAAAATGCTAATTTTTAACGATTATGAAAGAAAAGTTGACTTACAATTTTCGAGATTTTTTTAATACTGTTAGTTACGAGTATATATATAAATATGTTTGTATCAAATTTTTCGTTCTTAATATCTGTATATTAAAATTTTATGAATTAAAAACTAACAAAAAACGGGAAACTTCCGAAATTTTCAAAATGCTGTACTTATCTCAAAATTGGTCAAATGTTTTTGAAAATTTTATGAGGTACGCGAGTGACTATTTCTAGTAGTTGGTAGTAGTTTCAAATTTCTACCTCTATTATTTTGGAAGTAATTACTAAATAACTAAAATTGATTTCATGATAATATTTATTTTGGTATTTCCAGTAAATTTGTCTGTACTTTTTCCAATTTACTGAATAACTAAACCTTATAAAACTTTCAATTATTCGTTCGTGAAAAATTTTCTTTCACCAAAATATTTGCCTTAGAATTCTCTATATATTTATCAAGTTTCGTAAAGATAGGTCATACCAATTACTTTTTTTTATATGCTATGAAGTGTGTGATTCTAATTAAAACTAATGAATTCTGTCAAAATACATTTAAACAGTTACAAAACAAAAACTTGACTTACAATTTTTTAATATTTTTTCAGTACCGTTGGTAATACACAAGAATACGTTTGTATTAAATTTCCAGGTTTTAATATTCAGACATTAAAATTTCGTGAAATAAAAATTTACAAAAAACGAGAAATTTCCAATATTTTCAAAGTTCTGTACTTATTTTAAAATAATTGGTCAAACGTTTTTGAAAACTTTATGTGGTATGCCCGTGACTATGTTTAATAGTTGGTCAATGTGTTTTTTGTTTATTTATGGGTAATCTAAGCATGCGTTTAAAAAAGTGTTGAGAATACAAATGACCTCTTTAAAGTGCAAACTAGACAACATTTCCGATCTATAGATTTACTGATCGAAACTTTTGGATCTGTATTTCTACCTGAAATCGTGATTACATACATAAGAAAAAAACGCACAGATTTGTAAAACCAATATATTTTTTTCTTCGCTCAGAGTCTAAAATAAGTCCTAAACACATGTTTAAACCTTGAGTTCTATTTCCTGCGTCTCAATGTAAAAAATCAGAAGGGGTACGATAAAATATTTTTGAAAAGAAGAGGTACTCCGTCCTCTCTCGTCACCCTTCAATTCAAGCACTAAACCTTACCTACACGGTAAAATATATATTTAGCACTTTTTTCAACCAGAGCCCAGAGGGGCGACACAATAAACATTAGTACTAATTATTTTATAGTGCATCAATGTTGATTCATGATAATTTGAGCTTCTTTATTATTTTATTATGATGTTTTATTGTTATTTGAAATTACTTATGGAGTATTCATTAGGTGTAAGGGATTATATGTAAATTAATTTTCATTTTTCGTAAATGTTGTATGTAACAAAATAATTTTTAGTTTAACATTTGAATTCAATACTATAAAACTGATAATTATTATTGTATGTTAGTTGAAGCTCTGCTCAGAATAGTTTTTTTTAATTCAACACACCCGCCAAGAGTATTCCGCCCGAGGTGCAAAGAACACCCCAAGATGCGAAGTACACACTAATTTTTGTATGTGTACACGTTTTCGTATAGAAATATCTGTCCAAAAGTTTCGACTAGCAACTTTTTGAAACCAGATTTGCCTCTAGATCAGACCTTTCAAAGTAAAGAAACATTTTCCTCAAAAATTACTTAATTTAATGAGCCTCATTAATGTGAACATCTTTTTTTTTCTCGAATATTTTCTATACTTATAGCATTAATTACCTGTTATTATTGGGCTAGGTACAATTATAAACCACGTGTTCTAAAAAAGTAATAATTTTATTATTAGAGTTATAAATATAGAGAAAAATCTCAATGTAAATGCATATTCTAATGATCCGCAGATTGAATGCTAAAGAGCTGAAGGTTGCCGATTCCTGCTCAAGATGATACTTTAGAGTGGCAATTATTCGAAATTTTCAATTGTTTTCTCAAAATTTGGGGAAAATTACCCAAAATTTGATAAAAATACTCGAAAACTATTTTTTTTTAATCCAAACTTTATGAAAATATAAACAGATTGACAATTATGTGTGCAATAAAATCTTGAAAATGTAAAAAAAAATTAGAGAAATTTTTTCCCCAATACTTTTTTTCTTATCAATATTATTTTATTTTTAGTAAAAACAAATTGTCTCTTTTCCTTTTCTTTATCTATTTGATAAAAAAAAGTAGGTAAAGTAAAATAAAGTAAAGCAAAGATAAGTAAAGTAAAACACCGTCGGGTTATCATTTATGACACGACATCGTCAAGTATGTTTGAGAAATTATTCGATTGTTGCAGTGTATTACATTAAATATTTATACTATTTTTTTTTTACCGTTAAATTTGTTGATTTTCATGTACACTACTGTAAAGTAAATAGCGATCGATGTCGAAGTTTAAAGTATTGATCTTGAATATCAAGCGTACGTGTGTCATATTTGTACACTTGTACAGTGTAAATGCACCTACCTATTACTCATCGTGCGGCGTGGCAGCAAGCCAATCCCGAGGGCTTAACGCACGTTTATAACTATATGATACAAAGGTATTAAATTATTATTATTATTAATTTTTTTTTATATATATAGTTGGGTATATCGTGTGAAGGTATATAATTATCATACATGAGTGTACTCTCCTACATATTTACGAACCGCTTTTTTTTTAACGTTTATCAATGACCGTCATCAGGAAACTGTGCGTTCCGAGAGGCCATGTCTCATTTATCTGACTATTCATTCGTTTTCCCGGTGTCTGCCCCGGCAGTTGATGACATACATAATATACCTATTATTAGGTAGATACCTATATTTTTAATAAGTTATTTGTTTACTTCGTTCGGAAGCGATTTGACGGGTTTTGCATTCCTGTGTCGGGTCATTATTTGATTGTGATCTCGTTAGATTTTACCTATACCAATCACATTTGGCGAGTCTTTCAGACACAATATAATTTTAAATACGTTATGGTGTTTCACTGTGCATTAAAACACATGAAGTTCGTACACTCAATAGCCTCAACACCTTTCGCACATTTTTCACACAATATTTTAATCGATTGAATAATAATTGTACTTATATGATCACAAGAACAATTATATCTACGTATTATTTAAATATTAAGTAGATATTAAGTATTTCCAACTGGTGAGCCAGATCTTAGTTAACAATTATTACATCCCATATATTTTCCGCCACAAGCTTAGCTTAATGGGATTAACTAATTAAACGTAAATACATTGTTTTTAGATTTAGTTTAATATTAGATTAATTTTGAATGTATAATAATGTGTTTGTTGTTTTTTTTTCTGAATAAAAAAATAAATAAATCCCATATTAAAGTACTTGGTAGCAATGGGGTATGTAGGATTTTAAAATTGGAGGACCTTGTGGCTTGAGTGATGTAATTTTCTAATGCATTTTATTTTTTATTGCGAATTTTTTATCGAATCAAAATTTTTAGAAATGTTCATAATATTACGTTATAATAATATTTTGTAACGTGATTCTAAACGAATTACATGTTCTGTAAATATTTTGTTGTACCATTACATATATTGATTCTGCCGATAAATATTTTATGATTTATTAATCTAGATTCAAGATAATGACCTATCGATTCCCCCAAAAACTTTTATACGTTTATATGGACGGCTAGAAAAACCCGAAAAATAATTCTATGGACTACAAAAATTCGAAATGTATACGTTACGGGCAAGAATAATCCAGAATTTTAAAAACCACTATTAATACTGAAAGACAGAGATAGGTGGAAAGATGTGGTTGAGGCAGTGAAGGTCCTAAATGGACTGTAAAAGCTAGAAAGAAGAAGAATTAATTATGATAGTCGATAGATGGCGTTAATTTACCGAGTATTCGGTCGACTTGCTACGTTTGTCGACGCCTCCGCAAATCATAAATATCCGTTAGCGTGTTGTGTAACGTAGAGACATTTCGGTTTGATAATCGACTTGCTGTGTGACTTGGGGCATTATGGAAAAAAAAAACAATGATTCCTGATTTTTACGGTCCGGATAATTATGACGTTCCGGAAAATTCGAGTATCTGCAATGTTAATAAAAAAAGCCGGACATACTTCGCACGATGGGTGTTCTTCGCATGACGGGTGGGATTCTCTTGACGGGTGTATTGAATTTTAAAGAAACGATAAATCATTTCTTCAATAAAACGATTCTGAACGAGGGAAGTTAATAATATAAAAAATAAATGAGAAAAAAAAAATGTTAG
>JAIPRM010001733.1:0-35367 GCA_025469315.1 Stegophylla sp. TES_Ste_2020
TTCCTTCGTTCAGAATCGTTTTACTGAAGAAATGATTTATCGTTTCTTTAAAATTTAATAAGCCCGTCAAGAGAATACCACCCGTCGTGCGAAGTACACCCATCGTGCGAAGTATGTCCGGCTTTTTTTTTTTTACCAAACAAATTAATAAGTGACCGCTTAAATTAAACATGTTTACAAATCCTACATTTATAACACAAACAATTGTTTAAAATAAAACACGAAGTTTAAACTAAAGAATAAGTATTTTATATAGACGTGCGATTGTGGATAATGTCAGTCGATATTTACTTACCACTCAAATTAACCTCAAAGCGGTCTGATATTGTGTATTCAATATGCATTCTATGTTATTATGTTAATCTGAATTTTTAAATATTATCCGTTATATTTGTTATTAAATGTTTATTTAAATTTAATAAAAGAACAGTATTTATATTTTTATTTAATTTATCAATTTGAGTTTAAGGCCTTGTGCTAAATATTTTTTAAATTATTGTAAACAAACTTTATAATTTACATCTATGATTATCTTATATTGTCTTATTAAAATTATATATACATGCTTAAAATATATTTTCAATGCATATTAATCATATTAAGTACATCAATTAAAATATTCTGATTTAAGCATATCAAGAATACACTGTAATTAGTTGAGTTAGTAGCCATTATGTTTTGTAAACAATCCATAGAGCAATAGCTTATTCATGTTATATTAAGGGAAGAAGAGATATTTTTTAGTGTGTCCTTATGGCTTTGTTACCAGAAAAATCAAAATTTACCAAATTCACGGTATATTTTACCTAGAAAAAATTTTACTTAGATTTTACGTTTCTCTCTAGTTGTAACGACGCGACAATAAAACGTTGACGTGATTCCAATCGCGTGGACACTGTGACAGCACGCGAGAAAGATATAATATTAATGTGGTCCGAGTCGATTTATCAATTATTTCACGAAAGTTTTGCGCGTCGAAAGCGCGTACGGAAGAGAGAGAGAGAGAGGAAAACCGATAAACGTCACGCTGTAATAATACCTGTTGTCGCGTAAACCTTACGACACGTGTCACCGTACAAATGCGTCAAAATATTATATGATATTGTTACGATTTATTGCCGAGTTGACGACGATTGTGTCGCGTGACCAGTGTTGAGCAAAGATACCTAAAACATTGTCTAGATAAATATAATTGGTCATATTCTTACGTAGATAGAGGTTATTTTTTAACAACACGTTAAGACAGAATATAACTACAATTTATCTTAGATAAACAAAAAGAGTTTTTTTTTTTTTTTTTTTTTTATTGATTTACTTATAGTTTAAAAAATCAATACTATACCAGCAGCATTGCATTAAAAAAGAAAATGATCAGAAAAATAGCATTTGCAAAATTATTCACTAAAGTATTAAAAAAAATTTTCAAGACTGTTAGGAATAATAAATTATTTGTCTAAATCAAGGGTTCTCAACCTATTGAGGTTCACGTCCCCTTTTATACTATTATATGAGATCACGCCCCCCTTCCCACTACTATGAGATTGAATTATAATATGTCATAATACAAAACGTATACAACATTTATATTTATATTATATTACATAAATTCATCATGATCTTAATTATTAATGTTGGATATTAACATGAATAAGATATGCCAATAATATTCTTCAGATTATTGAAAATAGTATTGTCAGTTGTTATAGAATGATGACCAATAATCACATACCTACGTACTAACAAAAAGAAAAATAATAAAAAACAAAATATAGACAACATTTTTATGTTCCGCGGTGAAATGTGGTTTCATTTTCATGTGAATATTTTCAAACCTCCCATAAAACTTTGTCACGCCTCCCCAGAGGGGCGCGCCCCCAGGTTGAGAACCCTTGGTCTGGATAAATTTATCTTATTAGCGGCCGAATAATTTACCGATTAATCTCGAGTATTTGACGAGCGCTATTTCGTGACGAATAATAATTATTGCGTCGGCGGCCGTCAGAACGTCATGCCGATCGGAGGGATCAGTTCGAACGTGACGGACGAATAATTATAATAATGATTTTAGTGGTAGTAAACACTGAGGCGAAATAGTATGAATGGCTATTGAAATTAACAACAACAAAAACAAAAAAAAAAAAAAAGACAGAAGTTTGAGACATACATTATTGTACGTGACGTGTGACATTAATTGCGTCTGCAGAGATTAGACGTAGTGTCAAATTTATTTAAATTGTCATTTTAAACGTGATTTTTGACTTACTAATATTATTTTTTTGGAAATTTAAGGCGTTTATAAGGGAGGGACGGCCAAATACCTATCCAGGTTACATTTTTATTTTCAATTTTGTTTCTAGTATATTGGATCTATTTGTGTCTCGTAACACTTATCTTTTATGAATAATTGTATCCGAAGGCGAAAAAATTGTATCTCGTATTCGGTATCTTTTTGATAATGCGTCTTGTATCTCGTGTATCCACAGGTGAAAATTGATGTACCTGGTATCCGGTTAAATTTATTTCAAAGTATTATTTATCCGTGATCCATCTACGATCAATGGTCTCAGTAAGCTTAGACGTTCGACTCCAATTATTGGAGGCGAATAAGAATCGACCATAACGACCAATAAAATGTCATTAAAACGGTACTGGCATTTATACTGATTAATTCGTTAATTTAATTAATACGAATCGTATGGGGCACACATTAAGGGTGCAGAATTTCACGGGGACGAAAGGAAAACTCTTTCCGAAAGGTCACGTTAACTGTTGCCCGGTATTTATGTATTAATATCCATAACCGTGATCGTATTACTTTACACACGTCCCAAATTACGTTGTTTTAACGGTGCTCCGTATTTGCATATTATATTATCTACTATTTTAACGGCGATCGATGTGCACACTGGTGACGTGACTAATTTTGAGTGGGATTGACTCGGTGGTGAGAAATTCGTGAGTTATGTAAGTATAAATAACTTTCGAAAAAATTTCTCCGCTTCGTTCGGACGATTATTTATTGAAAAAACGCAAAATAAGTATATAATATTAAATATCGTTAAAAATTATTTTGTAAACATCATTCTCTTCGCTCGTGTTTCACACAGATATATACTTCTGACTCAGTTTGGGTTTTTGAAAAGATAATAATATTTTTTTTGGTTCTATAAGTATTTGAGTAGGAGTACGCACAAATATTTTCTAAACAATTTACAGACTCATCCAAATTTCCACCCGGAGTAAATGCTGCCCGTGCCCTTAACGTACCGCTGACTAGTAGATACAGACTTGGAAAAAGAAACATATTTTACACTGTCTTTGAGAGTTTATTCGAATACCGATTGTCGTACTGAAAGCATAAATATAAATAATTAAAACGTTAATTATCTAATGTCCGCGCGCCCGTATTTTAGACGAATTTAGAATTTTTAATTAATTACTGTATAATAATATCACTTCCGTATGGTTCTCAGTTTTTAGAACGTTTTAGCAGCAGTAACTTTTAAACGTAAATAATTTAACTCGGACAGGTCGGACATGACAAAGTGTTGTTGAAAAACTAAATTAGGCGGTACGAGGGGCTCGACTTCGGGGTATGAGAAACACAATTTGGTCAACGGTATAAAAGGTCGTTTTGCCTGACGATTCAAAAACGTTCACACCGAGTAACCGGTGAGAGCAGTTAGTCAGTAATTTCTCGGGTTTCGTTGACTCTTCTTTAATCCTCGTCTATTTTATTCCGTTACCACCCCTGCCACAATATGTCGTGTCATGATTTCCGTCAAACACTTGTTGTGAAGACATTAGGGGTTGAACCAGGGACCGGGAAATATCTGATCTACTTTTATCTAAGACACTTTTGTATCTTATATGTTGTACCTTAAAACATTTAAGAATTGTGTCTTGTTTTTTATGTCTTTTAAATTTTTAATACATTATTTTCTAATAAATAATAAAAGTCAAGAACTATAATGAATAATTAAAAATGTATTCAAACACATTTAAAAATTTGTCTTGCGTCATTTATTATTTATTGTACTTACAAATATAATTGTGAAATTTAAAACAAAATTAAAACATATTATAGTCATTCATACCTGATATATAATTATTGTTGATAACTGATGTAGGTAAGGTAACAAAGAGTCAAATTATTATAAGGTTGTAATGTTATGACATGGTAAGTATAATTATTATTATTTTATATATTATTTGCATATTATAATCTAATGACATTTTAATATTTTTTGATATATATATATATATATATATTATGATTTTTATACACATTATATTATATAACAATGTAATTATTGTTGAAAATAAATAATTTGAAAAAATGTATCTAGTATCTGGTATCTTGTACTTAAATGCGAGGAAAAATATGTCGTACTTAGTATCTTTTTTAAAAAATTGTATCTTGTATCTACAGGTGCAAATTGGTGTATTTTGTATCTAGTATCGAGATACTTTTTCTTTTAGTATCGTCCCTGCATCGCACAATTAGGATTTGTGTACACCCTAGGAGGGAGAATTTTACCGCCCTCTCTCTCACACCGGGGTTATTCTTCCAAACTTCGTTTTCTCACTGTTCGAACGTTTTTCAAAATTTCATACTCGTACACACTCGATCACCGGTAATACTTTAAAACACAATTATTACATTTCATAACTGTTAATTAACAATAATAATAATAACAATAATAATAATAATTAATTACCTTTAGTTTTCGCGCAAAGGTGCAAAGTACTATATTATATTTTCATGAACTTGTAATTGTATTTTATTCGTGTCATAAGGTTTTGCGAAATGTAGTTCCGCGGAAGTTTTATAGAAGAGTTTTCTAAAACTTTGCCTCAGATTTTTTGTCTCTCTTTTGCTCACAGCCCCTCCAAAAACGCAACGTCGACCGTGTTGTTCTTTATCGACCGACCGATAATACAACAATAATAATTATTCGCTCTTTACCGACTTCATTGATGAAAACACAGAACTCAAAACGCACATTCAAAATTATCGGAACACAATAAAGCGATAAAAACGTTTCAAGAAATTAAATCTTGTGATGCCCGTGTTCCCCCCCATCCCGTCGTCGTTCGCCCCCTTTCGATCCGGAGTTATTAATGATGCACCACCTCGGACGGGTTATGAGAGTGTGGTACGTATATTACACAGCGGGGAGGGTCGCAAAAAAAAAATATAAACCAAAAACACGCCCCTAACGGTTTTCGAGCAAAAACGCGCCCCGATTATATTATTTAATTCTCATGGTAGCTAAGTCCGATACAAAATAAATGAGTTGATTTTTACAATAATATATAAATGAATAATTTAAAGCGAGGCTTTAGACCGGTATTGTATACCGGTGAGTACTGTTTTAAAAACCAAAATTGAAATCTAAAACAAAAAAAAAAAAAAAAAATGAATATCTTTGTATTTGAAACTGAAATCGAAAACAAAAAAACCTTTAACACCAGTATGACCGAAACCGAAATCGGTAAAACCCAATATCGGTATTTGTGACCAAAATCGAAAAAAACGGTAATAGGTATTCGGTAACCAAAAACGAAAGTGAATTTGAAAAATTAATTTCGGTTTCAAGCCACAAATTTCAAATACTAAATACGCGTATCTCTTTTAAATTCACGTAAATATTTTATAAGAGGATCTGCATTTGTACATGTATGCCAATTTCATAATTCGATTAACAGCTGATGTATTATAAATATCATCAATACGGTTCTAGTTCTTAAGTTCAAAGTGAGCATAAAATAATAATCCTACGCAATTTTAAATTGCACACAGTCGTCTTATATTATTCAGGGCTGCCTGAAGGATTATTTAATAATACGAATACGGACGATTTAAGTCCGTAAATTTTTTTTTTTTTTTTGTATACCTTTAACCTGTCTAAATGTAAAAATAGGCGTAATTCGTGATGTTCGCTGCTCGAGTGGGATACTCGACTTGTGGGTGTATTGAATTTTAAAAGAACCATAAATCATTTCGCAATAAGACTATTCTGAGCGAAATTCCAGTTTTTTCAAGGCAATTTTGCTTAAAAAAATATGAAGTTTGTCGTGATAACAAAAAAAAACATTAATATTTTACGCAGTCAGTTTTTAATTTTATTATAAACCGAAAAAAGTAAAAAAAGTAATAAGTAAATAAATAAATACAATAAAATAAATATTGATGAGAAAAAAAAGTATAAGAAAAAAAATTTTTTTTTTCACATTTTCAAATCTCTGTTGCACCAAAATATTTCTCATATTATTAACTGTCTACATTTAAATTTGCATTAAAAGAAAAAAATAATTTCCTAGTTTTGTTGTCAAATTTTGTATAGTTTTCCCAAACTTGGTTATAAATTGGAAAATTTCCAAAAAATTCTCTCATTTAAAGTACCATCTTGAAGCAAATCGGTATTCAGAATCCAGAAATTATAAAGTAATGTTAACTGAGTAAAACTTTATTCATTCTAAAGTTAACAAATCGTGAAAATTCGTTCAATACTATTCGAATATTAAACAAAATATATAATTTAATGTAATATACGTTTCGTTAGTTCGATTGTATTATTATTTCAAACGAATCATGACTTATTCGAAATCACTATGAAGAAGGTTAGATTATTAAATACAAAAAAAAATATAAATTTAATTACTAGTAGTTATTTTTGATTTTGATTTTAATTTTTGTGCCCACTGAAAGGATTAACAATACAATCCATCCATAGAACACTAAAGAATTCAAAGATATAATTAATTAGCAGACTTTTTGTAAGAAAAACCAATGTTATAATAATTAATAAATTACAAATTATATAAACTAATAATTAATATTTTTTCACACACTTTTTTCACATTTTTAGTCTTTACATATTGTTATTGTTCATTATCTCTCCCCTCCCATTGACACATAGTCTCCTATTAATACGCCACTGTGCAGGCGGGTTCGACGAGGGAAACAGCAGTGGCAGCACTTCGTGAAGCTCAAAATAATAAGAAAACTCGTCGTCGTGGCCGTCGTTGTAGTCTCTTCGTGGCGGCGCGGCGTGAAAAGCGGGGGAAAGTAGACGATGGAGAGGGCGGGGGGGGGGGTGGCACGAGAGCCGAGCGCGAAATGTCTCCGGTTGTCAGGTGTTGATGATGATAAATGAACTCGGACCGAAACGTCCCCCAGATATTTCTCAGCCGGTCCTCCCCTGTCCCCCACACCCCGTGTCTTTTCTTTTCTTTTCCTCCCTCTTTTCCCTTTTTTAAATCCTCTTATTCTGTCGAATCCGATTACGTCGGCACGTGTATCTCGGAGCCACGGACGATCTGCGTACCGTTCACCAACATACTGCCCTCCTGAGTCTCTAATCGCAGTATGCGTCAAAAATTTAAATATGCGTTTTGGATTCTGTACGTAGTGAAGAAGCTAGTGTTTTTACAATTTTTTTTCCTGTGTACACTTGTCTTATTATACTTATCTGTATCTGATATATATTTTTATTCGCCTGGTGTATTTTTATCGCATGTCGAATTCGTTTGAATCTACAAAAATTATGTTATTGTGAAAATGATTTTTTACTTTGGAGAAGTACATCTATACTTTGAGTCTCGCAATATGTTATTTCTAAATCTTGTTTTGGGACTTGAAACACTTTTAAACTATCGAAAAAAAAAAAAAAAACACTTTTAGGAGCCGTTAAATTATTCAATGAAAACACTCGAGCAAACAATGCTAAAAGTTTTACTCCCTCTCCAATAAAAAAAAAATAGATAGGGTGATCCCCCCAAAAAACTTTCGAATGTTATATCTTGTATTATAAAATATTAGCCAAAATCTTTTATACAAGATATCCGTTAAATTATTTAGCATCAAAAAAAAAAAAAAAATAGATGATCGGTTGTAGGTCGGTCTTTGAAATTCTATTTATGAATTTGAAAGTTAATAGTTTTACATGCGCAAAATACCCTATATTATTCGTAGTAATATACTTTACGATTTTGATAGCGAACAATACAAAATACAAATATATTTTTTAAGTTTAAGTTCACAAAATTGTGACAATATTTTGATAAATCTAATCAAGTAATATTTTCATACTGGTATTTTTTTTTTTTTTTTAATTACCCGACGTTATCGCAGAAAATTCTTTTGACACGTTTTTTGAAATTTTCTAGGGGAGGGACAGATCCTCCCCCCCCCAAATGGGCATCCGAGTAACCGGTTACTCACGACGGTAGTAATATTATTAATGGTCGGTCAAAGGCGTGTGTGTGTGTGTGTGTGTGGGACCGGTGTAAATGTGTTGGTGTCGGAAAATCAATAACACGTGGTCGTGTGTGTGTGTGTGTGTGTGTGTGTGTGTGTACAGACTCGTGTATTACTACTACTACTACTACTACTACTATTACTACACTACAACTAACTCGTATTACGCGTCACTCCGGGTGAGACGAGATATATTATTATTATTATTATATAATAGATATAACGTCGGGGGATATTATTTTCCGTTCGCTCTCACTCTCTTTCTCTCTCTCTTCGAACACACACACACACACACACACACACACACCACGTGTGCCTGCTACCTCGCGCCGTTTCGACACTTCTCCTCTCCCTTATCGTCACCTCCCCTACCGACGGCGCGGCGGCGGGGCGC
The DNA here is from genome assembly GCA_025469315.1 of Stegophylla sp. TES_Ste_2020. Lineage (NCBI taxonomy): Eukaryota > Metazoa > Arthropoda > Insecta > Hemiptera > Aphididae > Stegophylla > Stegophylla sp. TES_Ste_2020. The sequence continues at coordinate 8,661 of JAIPRM010001733.1, forward strand.
TTTTCGGTGTGCTCGTGGTGTTTTTGTTTATTTTCTTCCGAAAAAACAAATATTTAAGCATGTTCCGACACCGACTGCGCGCCCCGACGTCGTCGTCGACGGGCGTGTCTTTACGGTATCTCGATCGAACGTTATTATTTTTTTCCGTTCTTTCTTTCTTTCCCCGACACGCCAATGTCGCGCGTATTTATCTATCGTCTCGTCTTCTCGTCTCGGCGAAAATGAAAAACGCAATTAGAATACGAACAAGTCGAATACGTCGTTCACGTATACCACTGAAACACAATGTACACAATAATCTTACAGGCTATAGCAGTTATACGCGAATAATATTATTGTGCACCGAAAACGTTTTGAAACGTGCATTTCAATGCTACTTCAGTACCCGCTAAAATGCATTTACAACACTCGGATCCGATGGGAACGAGTTTAAAAAGTAAAATATGGACAAGAAAGCCGGATATACTTCGCTCCTCGGGTCAGATACTCTTGGTATGTGTGTAGAATTAAAAAAAAAAAAAAAAAAACGATAAGAATCATTTCTTCGATAAGTCGTCTTTTTCAAACACACACACCGAGAGTGTTTCATCCGAAGAGCGAAGAATATCCACGGTTCGAAAAATTTCCAGATTTTTTGTTCATACGTTTATTTTACTTTACTTTTTTTTTTTTTTGTTGTCTAATAAAAATGAAAAGAGAAGAAAAAAAATGATAAAAAAAAAAAGTGTTAGAAAAATGTTCAATTTTTTTTCACATTATAAAAATTTTCTTGTACCAAAACGTTTCCCATGATATTTTCTATCTATGCTAAATTTTCATAAAGTTTGGATCAAAAAAATATGGTTTCCGAGTCATTTTTGTCAAATTTTGGGTTACCTACCCCCAAAAAATTGAAGAATAATTGAGAAATCAAAAAAAATGATCTCTCTAAAGTACAAACTCAAAACAAACCTGGTTTCAAAAAGTTGGTGTTCGAGACTTATCGTATAACCTATAAAAAAACCTATATAAAAATTTTTATTTTTATATTTAACTTAACGGGATTTTATTCAAAATTAACTCGTTATTTATAAAATAAACATAATATTGATAAATTTAGTTAATAAAATATCAAACGCAATGAGTTAAAGTAAAAAATTAAAATTAACTTAACTTTTAATTTTTCAACTCTTTTACGCTCAGCCTTGTCTATACCCACTTAGTCTTTATTGCACAATAAAAAACTAATGGCTATTGATTTCAATGAAATATTTAATCTGTGAAATGAGAAGAAACTTTAATTCATTATATTTATATATTTTATTATTATTATTATTATTTTTTTAATCCCTAGGGAAGTACTACAGAATTGTGTTCAAGAATAAAAAAAAGAAAAATTAGTAAATGTATGCATTATATTACTGAAGAATGTTATGAGCTCGCTTTATAATAAAACTTAATTAAAAATTCTCCATATTTTTTCTATAATATATGCATTAATTTTCCTAAAAATCTTAAAGTATGCTCAATAGTGAAAAGTGTTTTAAATATGCAAAAATATGCAAAATCATATTCAGTTCAATAGGCTCAGATTAAAAATGTTCGTCATACCCATCTACTTATTAAACCATTTAATAAAAATATGTGACTGAGTTAAATTCTAAAGAAACGACAAATCGCTTTTTCAATAAAACGGGCCTGATTGGAGCTTCAATTTATAATATAAGACGATTTCACTTATGAAAAATTTCAAAATTCAAAACGTTGTCAATAAATTCTACGAAAAAATAGTTTTCGAGGCGTTTTTATCAAATTTTGAGTAGTTTTTATCAAATTTTGAGAAAACTATTGGAAAATTTTGCAAAATTACATGTGAAAAGTACCATCCGAAAGCGAAATGTGAAATTTATAAAGTTGCTGGTCGAACATTTTGGACACGTATATACAAAAACGTGTAACGAAAAATTAAAAAAAAAAATAATAATAATAACTAGAACATTATAAAAACACTAAGTCTTTCTCTCAAATCGAACACTAAAACATATAGTTATTATATTGAAAAAAAAAACTAAAGTATAATTTTATCCTAGCTAAATTCGCTTTCTAGACCACTGTGCGGGGGAGGGGGGGGAGGTAGGGCGCAACTACAATGCAACAATAATAATGCGGTCGAGTCGAACGGGGAAATAAACGAGCGAACGACGCGGGAATAATTACACTATATTATACTTCCGGTCGTCGTCGTCGTCGTCGTCGTACATTCAACGCGAGAACAACGACTGTATTATTATAATACTCGTGTGCACCACGTCGGTCGTCGTCTCTATGATATTATTAATTATTATTATAACGTTGAAATATCGCGATTCATTTGTCGAGCGCCCGGGGGCCGGGGGAGAGCGCAGCGAGCTGACAGCGGCACCGAGAGCGGTCTCTGGTGGAACACGATAATGAATGAGAATACACTCGGAATCGGGTGCGAATGCGGTCGTATATTATAATTATTAGGGCCGACATTTGTATGCATTTGCATATATTTACTGATTGGTCCGAAAAATAGCCGGTTTTGACCAAAATTTGTTTCGCGACGTTCTGTACGATTCTGTACGCGAACATTTATTTGGCATATTTTTGGAGTTTTTACACGCTTTTTGGCCATATTTTATAAAATGTTCGTGCGTTTTTAGAGCATATTTAAGTTTTTATACGTTTTCAACTCAACAAATCGAGATATTCCACAGAACAATTGATTTTTCAAGGTTTTTAATTATCAGAACGCAGTGATAATAATATTATATTAGGGGTGCCCTTGATAAACTATAAATTTGCTTCACTCATAAAGTTATCTTACATATTTTAATCCATTAAAAAATAAAAAAATAAATTTATGATAATATTTATTTATATATACATTGAAGATGAAGACCATGTTGGTTTACAATTATTGTTGTCTCAATAGTATTACAATATAAATTGAATGCAGTAGAAATAAAGTTAAAACTAACGATACGTACAAATAATAATTAAGCAATATTTACATTATTTTTTAAGATATACATTGAAAGTGATAATATTATTACAAATGAACAAATCAACATTATACTTATTTACATGCCCCATTAACCTAGAAATGGGGGCGTTTTTAGCATAGTCAGTACGATGGAATATATAAAATAAAAACAATCATTTACATAATTATCGATTCAATACCGAAAAAATCATCCCACACGACATTTAAACAACCGTTTCGTGTAATATTTTTTTTTTTTTTTTTTTTGAAAATACTGAAGACGATAGTCGAAGAAAAGAAAATCTAATAACGCGCGATTTCCCGGAAAATTGTATTCCTCGGAAACACTGCTCTTCTCCACGGTTACCGGGATTAATCTTAGCCCCGGGTGACGATTTCGTTAGACCACCGCCGACCAGACGGCATACTAAACACGTCTGTCACTTTGATTTTATCCTTTTTTATCGAGATTCTCTCGCGTTTCGGTCAGTTTGGGACATTCGCGTCGGCAGTCAACGGATTTTCAAATCGTGTGACAAATAAATGAACAATAATCATATAACATATTAACTTCGTTAAGCAGAGCTTCAAACCGAAATTATTTTTTTTCGGTTAATGGTTTTTGTTCTTTTGATATTTTTAAAAACTGGTTAATATTGTTCTTGTGTTTTTTGGTTCATTAAAACCGGTTTTACAATTTTAAAAACAGGTTAATTCCGTTCTTCATACTCATAATTCATAATATATAATTAATAATAAATAATAATTAACACCTACAGAGTCTAGTTGTAATAGAGATAATAACATTGATATAGTAATGAGTGAAAATCAATTTATTCCCTAGATATCATTATATAGATGTAATTATAGATTTTTAAGGAAAAATAATCATATTTCATTACTGTCAAAACCACAATATCACGTCAAATTTAAATTATATATTATCTATGATTTAATTTGATTCTATCATCATCTTAAGATCATATTTTGAAATATTTTGATATTCAATTTTTCAGCTCATCAAAAATGTATAACTTCATTACGAATTATAGCTCATTGAAGTCAAGGTGATTATCATGTCTATACCTAATAAAAACAAGTGCCACCAACAAAATTAAATTTTTTTTTTCAAGTAAAATAAGTAATAGATTTTTGTCTTAGAAAAATTTATTTTCAATTTACATTTGTATAACTTTATATGAAAAGTGAAGGTACAAAAAAATTTCGTTCGAGAACATAATAAAATTCTGGTTTTGTGTTTTGAATTTGTTCCATAAAATTTAAAATTGTGATTTCGTATTCGTTTTTGGTTATGTTAATTTTCCTATAAAACCGGTTAATAACAAAACCGGTTTTAACCGGTATGAAGCCTTGCCATTAAGACGTTACGTCGTCGGAGATTTGACATCCACGTGGCATCGAGCGTTCTCTCCATCATCATTGTTTTTATTATTGCACCGAATTCCCAATGACCTTGCACACATAGTATTACCCATAAAATACATAATATAGGTGTAATCATGGACGTAGGTAAGATGGGGAGTGGGTCTGGGTGTTCAAACAACCCCCGAAATTAAAAATAAAACAATTTTAAAATAAATATTGTGAATTAAACTTTATTAAATTAAATTAATCGAGACAATTTTAAAGATTCTACGCCAGAAGAATATTATAGAAAAACACTTCCTATACCATTTCTTGATCATTCTATAACACATTTAACAAAAAGTAAGTTTGAACAGCATTATTATGATTTAATTTTATCTTTTTAAAATATTATGCCGAATAAAGTTGTTTTTACAAAATTTGAGAAAGATGTCATTAATTTATGGGATTTTTACAATTTTCGGATCACCAACATTAGGAATATTTATTGTGGAAATCCAAATGGGTAAAAGAAAAAGAAGATTGTTGATCATCCTCAGCATTTGAAACATTTTCGAAATTTGATTTTGAATTTTTTTCAAATATAAAACAATTGTTGTTAACTATTATTTCTACACTTCCCGTATTAACTACAAAATATGCAGAAAGAACTTTTTCAACATTTGCGACGTATCAAATCATATATTTTGAGAAATTCGACAGATAATGAACGATTATTAACCGGACTTGCTTTGCTAAGTGTCAATCGTGAAATATTATATAAAAATAATAAAAATATAAATAAAATATATATAAAATAAATAAAAATTATTATAATAATTAATATTATTATATATATTATATATATATATATATTATAAATTATTATTATAATAATTAATAAAAATAAAAATAAATAATATATAAAAATATTGACCCGGAAAAAGTAATCAATATGTTTAAACTTCCACCAAGAAGACAAGGTTTTATAATTTTTATAATTTTTTTTATATTTCTAAATTTGTAATTTATATGGACAAAATATTGTATTGGTATTCAATTTTAACAAATAAATAAATCATATTTAACTTTAATGTTTTATAGTATTAATATAATATAGACCTAGTACCAAAACCCCCTCCGAAAATATTTCCTACCTACGACCATGGTTGTAATGACATCAGATAATACGTTAAGGATGGAATCGTGTCATGAACTCGCGGTAAAAACATATCGGAAATTGAAAATGGACCCTGCCTCTGCTCCCCCCACCCATCGTCGACCTGTTTAATTAACCACGCCCCATCGTTTTACGACATTTGCGCGTCAACGGTACTCTTCGCTCGTCGAAACGGACGTGTTGAACTATAAATAAACCATAAACCGTTTCATCGATAAACGTTTCTTCTAGCGGAGGCGTTTCACCTTTAGGTGCAACAAATTAATTATCGTCTGCAGTTTTATATTAAGTGTATATTGTTTAACAATTTAATAACAGAATTAACTATGTATATATTAATTAATTATTCGCGAAAACGATCAATATTGCCGTATTCTTAAAAATCAAAGCTTTTATAATTAAAAATGTATCCAGCTGATTCCAAGCTGTAAATATAAGTATATATATATATATATATATATATGTACATTAAAGCTTTTTGATTAAAAATGTTTTTTCAGTATGAAAACAAAGAAACGTCGTTTAAAATCACTATCTTTGTCACTGGGGAAAAAACGTTTTTCATTTCCGAATCGACAATACGTCTTAGTGGAAAATAACGCTAAAACGCCAAATAAGCGTCAATACGTCGTCGAAACGCGCAAGTGTATGCAACAGAATATTGTTCGTATTTCACTTGCCGGTTATGCGAAACAAATGGCATATTACTCACTGTAGGCCAGTGGTTCCCAACATTTTTTTTTATTCAACGCCTCTTTGACTTCCAAAAGTCTCACACCGCCTCCACATATTGATATTTTTAAATTAATGACCTTTTTTTTAACATAGTACGTTTTTAAAACAAAGGTAAAACTTGTTAAATTTTTATATATAACTAATATATATATATATATATATATAACCAGACAATGTTTACTAATAAATTAAAATATCTACTAAAAATATTATTTATACTGACTTTTTTTTGTATAAAATTATTATACAAAAAAAGTAAAGCGAAGTAAAGTAAACTAAAGGCAAGAAAACCGGACATGCTTCGCACCGCGGATATTCTTCGCTCTTCGGGTGTGATATTCTTGGTGGATGTATTAAATTTTTAAAGAAAAGATAAAACATTTTTTCAATACCATATAATGACAGTAAAAAATAAATAAACGAACATCGTTGTAAATTCATAAGCTTTCGCGCTTCGCTCACAAACTAAAATGCCCGCTGGTAGCGTCCACGTTGGGAACCACTGCTGTAAGACCTCATGAAATATCATCCGCAAATGTTACGCGTGTCACTAGGCCGGCTCGTTGTCGTCGTGTAATTTCAACGGGAGCAGTGTGGGCGGGTGAGAAATAAAGTGTGGAGTACGAGGTGATGTACGGGTAGAGTAAGGTGTGGTAGGTAAACGCGTTGTCATATATAACACAAATCAATCGGGTTACGAACTACGCGGGAACTGTTATTAGTTGGACGTGGACGCGGCCGAAACTATTCGTCGTGACGACGTTTAAATCGATACGCCAAGTCAAAACCCCGACGAAACGGCAGAGTACTTGCGTTTTAAACGATTCTCGACTACGGTCCGCGATCTCGACTATTTCATAGCCAACAGTGTGTTGGTCGCGCTCGAGAATGGACGTCGCGAACGAAAACGTTTTGAATGTCGAAAACTGAAATTTTTGATTTAAAACCGAAACCGTTTCGATTTTGAACGGCACAGAGATTTCGACCGTGAAAAATATACGCGATTTTGCCCCGTTTGAAATTCTAAATTTTTTATTAGGGGCGCATTCGAATTGGCTCCGAAATTTTGGGACCCTCGAATTGGCTCCCGAAGCCGTAAAATAATATTTTTTAACAAGGGCTTCTCATTATATAATACTCTGATACTCGTCAACTTTTACCACATCAAAAAAGTAAATATACTATTTCAATATTTAAATACATAAAATTATCAGCCAATAAACATAAGCCACGAAACATAATTTAAATACCATTTTTATTATGTATTACTTATTAATCTTCAAATATATTATAAATATATACATTTTTTTAAAGACGCGATTTTTATATAAATCATAATTTTTCAATATCGTTTTTATTAAACTTAGAAATTTTTATTTTAACGTCATAGTATATATATTTTTCGTAACGAAGCGTTTGGTTAAAATAATTTTCTGATTTTTAAATTTTTGACATGACTAACGTTAATGCGCCAAGAAATAACGTCCAACTCTAAATAATTAATAAGGTTTAGGTAATTTATTTTTGGGGGGAAAAAAAAGGTAGGGAGCCAATTCAAAGATACTTTTTGTTCTTTTTTTCTTGACTACCCGTATTTGGGAGCCAATTCGAATGCTTCGTTTATTAGAACAGGTGCGTGCGTATAATATTATGCACGCACGCGGTGAAATACGACAATTAAAAATGTCGTTTAATCAAATAAAAATATCACTTACGAATAATCACAAACACGTAACAATTTATTAGCATTCATTCCGGTACAATACGCGTGCATGAAAAATAATAATTAAAGCTGTGTGTGTAAAAAAAAAAATACATTTGTGTGTGTGTTTATTATAAAATATGCTCACCTACTATGTAACAATAATTTCGTTATTGTATGTACTGTAAACCTTTATTGATGGCGCACCGAAGAGGGTGTTTCCGGGTTCAGACCCCACTCGTAGCGTACGGTACTTATACTGTTGATAAAACGTTTTTATTAGGAATACTTTTTTTTTTTTTTTTACAGACATATGTCTTGTTGGTTAGTCGATAGGTAATGAATTCACATGATTTTTTTTTTTTTTTTTTTCATGCATTCAAGTCAGAATTGCGGCTTAATCATCATTAGAATTAACTGGCGTACATTGCGTGCAAACTTACTCGCATATCGATCACTTTATATTAATATTTTTATTAAAATCAGTCGAGTCAATTTTGAATATTATGAGAGATTTAAATTTCAAAACACGGCAAAGTCAATCATTCTCGCGAATGATATAACGGACACGGAATAATCCAGAGATTATATTGTCATTAAATTATCGAACATATTCAACATAAAACTGACAATTATTATAATGTGTTGTTCACTGTAATATCTCCATTTGCAAACGTTTTAAATTTTTAATCCGATAGAATTTTTCTTTTTACCGAATGATTTTTTCATTTTCTTTATAATTTTCGAAATTTGTTCAAATTTATTGTTATAGCGTAAATGTCTGTGGATACAAAAAAAAAAAAAATAAATAATTACCAAATTTTCTTTTGTTATTATTTCATTACGTTTTTAATTTATCGTTTATAATATAACGTATGTGCGTGTATCCGTGAAGAACACATCAGTGTATTGCGTAGTGTATAAAAATAATTAAACGTGAAATAGATGTAAAAACATGTAGTGAATTATGTGTGATAAGGACTTCAATTGGGACGTGGATTAACTCATAAATTATTCGGTGCGATTTAGTTTGTAATTAATAAGGAAATTAACTTTTAAATGTGCATTTGGAATATGATAAAATAAATATTTATTCTGTACTAATGGACAAATTTTTATTATTTTGCAGGTATGTCACGTAGAACAATAATAATATAGCGTGACAGATATTTTGAATAGAGGATAAAGATAGTGAATATTATGAACGCATTGGTAAGATAACACGTTTACATAATCAGTACTTATTTATTTGAATCCAGTGTAGAACCGTATATTATTTCGTCGGATTAATATATTATTGTCGAAAAAACACACCTAATATTGTAAAATATGGTTTATAATATGGAACGCGATATAGTCATATTGAATGGAAAACTATCTGTACGTTAAATGTCGAGAGTTATTGATGTCATGCGAATTCTCACCTCACAGCTAGTAATATTCTTCGAAAACAATAATTTTAAGACAATGATAATTTCTTAATACTTATTTTTCAAAATATCGATGCACGTATTAGATTCTGAATGAAGTGAAGAAGCTAGTGTTTTTACGATGATGTTTATTTTATTTTTTTTCTGTGTACAACTTTTCGTATAGAAATACTTGTCCAAAAGTTTCGATCAATAACTTTTTGAAACCGGATTTGCCTCTAAATTGTACTTTAAAGAGGTAATTTTTTGAATTTCTCAATTCTTCAATTTTTTTTTTAGAAAATACTACCCAAAATTTGACAAAAACGACTCGGAAATCATCATTTTTTGATCCGAATTTCATGAAAATTTAAACATAGATAGAAAATCCTATAAAAAAGATTTTGGTGCAAGAAAATTTTGAAAATATAAAAAAAAATTTGGGCATTTTTTTTCTTATATTATTAACTTCCTTCGTTCAGAATCATTTTACTGAAGAAATGATTTATCGTTTCTTTAAAATTTAATACGCCCGTCAAGAGAATACCACCCGCCGTGCGAAGTACACCCATCGTGCGAAGTATGTCCGGCTTTTTTTGTTTTGATTTTAGAATTTCTACAGAGAATATTTATTACTTTTGTTATTTCTTGAATATTTAATTTCAAACTAAAATCATGTACGTCTCCAGAAAATCATAAAAACATTTTCAGTCTTTTCCAGGGGCGGATCCAGAAATTTTTCAAGGGGGTGGGGCGTAATTAAAATTTATTATTGTTATAACGCTGAATAAAACTAGTATTTCTCGCAAGTCACAGTGTAATACATTTTTATATAATAAGCTCAAGGGAGGGGTATTTACCCTATTACCCCCCCCCCCCTTTGGATCCGCCACTGGTATTTTCGTATAAACCATTACCACATCTAATTGTTTTGATATATATATATATATATATATTTTTTTTTTCAAAATGTAACACTTATTAAATTATATTTAATATAGTTACCGTTATTATATAATATAACACTATTGTAAAAATACAATTTATTATAGAATTATTACACATAAGCCACACATGTACATACATTTACGGTCATGATTTATTGACAAATATAGCAATATTTATTCGACGAATTGCTTTTGTGCACCCTTTTGTGCAGCTAAATCTCGCGAACGTTCGTCCAGGAACAAAAAATATTACTGTAATAGTGTTCGGATAACAGAGAGTTCGTATATATTTAATGGTGGTATAATCGGATGTTCTACTGGAAGTAAAAATAATTATTACGATTTAATCAGTGGCGGTTCGTCGTGCGAGGAAAAATAGTTAAGGACGCGCGCGCGCGCGCGCGTCAAGTCTATTTCTCCGGCGGCGCTGGCTGGACGACGATAATAACACTGTAGCTAGAAGGAAAATTATATTATATTCTCGAGACACACGAATAGTGTAGTACCTGTGCCGATGAAATCACAAATCTCCATTCAATCATGACAAGGGACGCGACGGGGCGAGGAGTTAAAATCCCCCCCTCCCTCAACGTGTACGTTGCCGCGTACGCGAGCAAATAGTTGTGCCCGACCTTAAGCCCGGTACGTAATACGCGATAACACATTATTATTAATATCTTCAGAAAGGTTTATACAATGTTATAAGAAAACCGGCGGAAATATGAGGAATATCCGGGAATACGAGTTTAATGCGCGGCTTGAGACGAAGCGAATGGCTCGTCGATTCTCAGACGAATGTCCCGGAGGAACCATTGTGCGCATGGAAAATTAACTTAAATAATGACAGGACTGTGTATTATGATTTTAGATTCCGAACGAAATGAAGAAGCTATAGTGTTTTTATAATGATGTTTTATTTATGTTTTTCTGTATACACTTTTTCGTATAGAAATACTTGTCCAAAAGTCACTTTTTGTAATCGGATTCGCCCCCCAGTTGGTACTTTGAAGAAATATACTAAACTTTCTCAATTCTTAATTTTTTTTTTTTTTTTGTTGTGGGGGGGCTATCAAAAATTTGATAAAAACGACTAGGAAACCATTTATTTTTCGATCCAAAGTTTATGAAAATTTAAAAATAGGTAGAAAATAACACGAGAAACATTTTGGCGCAAGAAAATTTTGAAAATGTGAAAAAAAATTTGGACATAAGAAAAAAGTAAACCCGACACATTTCCCAACACGGATATTGTTTGCTTTTCGGGTCAGACACTCTTGGTGGGCATTTTGAAAATGGCAACATTTATTGTTCTTTATATTATTAATTTCCTTCGTTCGAATCGTTTTATTGAAGGAACATAAATATTATAATATTAATACTGTAATATTATTATATTTTACCCACGAACAAGTGCATTTCGTTAAAATCTATTTGAAACTTGTGGTAATTTGTGATTTCTCAGATAAGAATGAATAAATTTAGTTTAAACAATAGAAATCAAAACGAAAAACATATTTATAATAATAATATGTATTATACGTCACTTTTTAATCGGCTCAGTATGACCGAATATTGTTAGACGCAAATGTAACACGCAATGAACTCTTGCAATTATTCGTGTTACGAAATAATTTATTCGGTTTCTGCGAACAACGTTTTCTTTAATCGAAAACGATATAACTCGATAACGGTCGTCGAAATGAAAATATAACGAATAACATAAGAAACGCAGTCGAAACGAAAACGTAACAGTCGAATAGAGTGAAATAGAAGAAACAGTGAGCAAAACCCGTGGCCGTAGAAAATATTTTAAACAAACACGAGCTCTTAGAGAAAAGTCATCGATTCGTAAATCTAAATAATATCAACTCGAGATATAAAAATAATAATAATATCGTCGAAACTATAATATTATTATAATAATATTCGCGTTATATATTTATGCGTCATCGTCGAATCGGAATAATTATTTCGCTCGACGATTATTTAAATATTATATTAGATATGAAAAGGACTGATAAACAATTATTGTCGAGGCATCGCGCGTAGTGATATGCCACTGGGAATATTTCTTGCGAATTAAATTTCCTTTAAATTATACCTTATTCCATTGAAAAAAATTTAACATGTTTCATGATTAATGACTGTATCAGTAAGACGAACGTAAGACAGTTATAGAGAAACCGTACTCTGATTTGTTAATCATAATAACTAGGGCCCGGAACTTGATGACCTAAAAATATGTAAAAAATGACATTGAAAATATATATATTTTACAATTTTTAAACTGGAAAAAAAAAATATTAATCAATCAGTCTAGTGAAATTTCTTTTTTGTCGAAATTCTTGAAGTACTACAGTAAAAATGTCATTAAACATTTATGTTTTATCTTTTATAAACTTGAAAAAAAAAAAGAAAAATGTAAATACTCTTGAGGATTCTACAAATTCTAGAAATGTAGAATTTTTAATTTTCTTAAAATTTTGTTTTAAAAAAAATATCATTCCTACTAATTATATTTGGAAATAAATGAACAAAATGTAGAAAAATGAAAAAAATGCATCAAAAATATTAAAAAATGACCATAAATCGAAAAATTCCCCAAAAAATGAAAAAAATGCAAAATAAAAATCGTGTCATTAGATTCTGTATTTTATGAATCAAATTTCTGTAGAGACGAGCAACACATTAGAGCAAAAGAAAATATGATGCAAATGCATCAAGTTTCGGGACCTAATAATAACAATATTATCAATGTTTTTTTTTTTTTTTTATTATTTAAATTAATCACAATCTTTACACTCACGAATAGTATGCACTTAATTATATATATATATATTCAATTACTCAAAAGTCTAAATTTTCTCCAGTAGTATTTTTGGTAAAAATATATTTTTCATTCGAATCGATCACAGGTTATGGCTAAATATTGAAACATATTTTGAACAAATTTTTTTTTTTTTAAGTATAAAATTCTCGATAAATTCACCACTAATGATGCGTGACAAACATCGAGCGACCTCACAACGGTTTAAAGTTTTAGAAACACTCATTCTAAACGACTCTATACGATTTCTCCCCATCGCCGGACGATTTCAGTTAATATAATAATATTATGTACCTAAATTTATACGAATAAAATAATTATACACTATTTATTTAACTCCACGTTTTCGTTTATTTCTACTCCGCCGAAATGACGCCAATAATGGGGAGGGGGGGGTATATTTTATACAATAATAAATATTATCATATCATATAGTCTCATAAAACCTCATTTGCGTTTTAGTATTTGTGCTTCTGGAGGTCGCATGCAACACGAGCACGAACCAACCATTGGGGGGGGGGGGGTGGGGGCGGGCGAGAGAAAAATCGCGTTTACGAACGTATGCGTGATTTTCGCCCATGATAGATGTACGCACTCACGAGTGCCTCGCGGTAGAGAGTTTTATTTTACGACCTAAGTAAATCGGCTGTGCGAGGAAAGTTTTCCTCGAGTAATCTATTCGCGCGGATTGTCCGGAAGCTCTTTGAACGCCGACCGAGAAACGAAAAGATTGCCCCCCCCCAGATCGAAAACGGAAAAGTCGTCTCGTATTATATACTCTGGAATATTTAAAAAGTCTGCGTGTGCGTTTTTAACCGTTTTGATTTGTCGGAAAAAACTCAACCCTAATAGGGCTTTTTCGGGTTTTTTCCAATAAAATCCCACAAAAAAAAAAAAACACAAAAACCTATTGGGTTTTTGTATAACGGGGTGGTTTTATTGGTTTTTTTTTTTTTCAAAAAACCCGGGTTTTTCCAAAAAAAACACATCTGAATTTTTTCCCCCTATTTTGGCTGTACTATTTTCAACATCAATTTTGTAATTTGGAGTTTTTAAACACGGCTTTTTATCTAAAACCTTGATTTTTATTTAGTTTAATATTTTAATGTGTTCGTGATTTTGAATTATTGTTAAGTTTTTTTTTTTTTTAATTTTTTATTGATTTTTATTTTTCTTAAGATTTTAATACTTGGGAAAAAAAATTAGATAAACGTAAGTAAAACACATCTCATACTAATAAAAACAATTTAAAGTGGATTCTACCCATGATAAAGCGTTAAAAAAAAAAAAATAAATAAGAAATCGAATGGATTTAACCCAGAAAATGTCGATTGTTTTGATGCCTTACTCGCGAATGTCGAGAAACACGAATGTTTGGACGAAACGACAAAAGTATCGACGAATAAAAAACAAATAAACTCCGAAGTAACGTATTAAAATATGTCTTTGAGTGACCTGCTGCTGCTGCTCGGCGGGGTCGTTGGACGGCGGAGAAGGGGAGGTACGTGAAATATATTCCTGCGGGAGTGGCGGGAAATCGATTGTGTCCGAAATAAGGGAAAAGAACGTGTGGCGTCTGTTCAATTCCGGAACGATATTGAATTGGAGAGCGTACACGGGTGTAGGCGACAATTGAGGTGGCACGAGGGGGTAGTTGTACACCCATATAATTATCAGGGGGCAAAGGTATACTTTTGTCCCCCCCCCTAAAAAAACGGTACTACAAAATTCCTTGTATCATTATTTCAATAATTTGTAATATTTTATATTATTATTATTATTATTATTATTATTAAATTGTAATTCCGAGTATTAAACGAAATTTATTTTTGTATAAAAATATAATGATTTGAAATCCGAGTGTTATTGGATTTTTGGATCAGTGTTTTATTAAAAATACCAGTCCAAGTTGTCACACGACAGTTCAGTCTGTGTTTGAATACACTTGTAATATAATTTTAATCTATTACAAATTGATTTTAAATGCGTTTTTAGAGCATTTATGCAATTTTCGCATTAATTTAGGGCACTTTTTGCAATGATTATGTTATTATAATTCTAGCCTTGGTAATAACGAATTTCACAGATTAATGACCATATGTCCTGATTTATACAGGGTTGTCCTTTATTTGGGCTCTGTGTCCTGTTGTCCTGACAAACTTCTCTCAGGACGCTTTTTGTACTGTAATTTCAAGTCTGTCCCATATTAATCCCATCTTTTGACTTAAGTTGATTTAAAATTTTTGAAATGAAATTATTGAATAAAATAATGTAAGAATCTAGAAATCTTTTGGATACCATTAGATCAATAATTATAATCGTAAAATGAATTAACGAGTTTTTTTTTCAGAAAGTAAAGTATACAATATGCACGAATAAAGGATTTGAAGAAATTTTAAAAAGTATCAATTATGTTATTTCATGTTTTTCAAAATAATGTTTTTATATGTTTAAATTTAATCTATAGGTAATAGGTAGTTTAAAAATGATATTGTCATGATTCAAAAACATAAATATATGTAATAAATACTATTTATTTAAAAATATTTTTGTGCTGTATTTTATTTTCTTAAAATATTTGATCAACCTATTCTAGTGGAATCACTCGTGAAAACATATTCATTTATCCTTTTTTTTCTCTTAATTTTGAATGGATTTGAATCTCTTAAACCTCTTTTCTCGCTTGCTCTGTGCCGGCATCGCCGTTGTTGATGATAGAATGATAACTTTTAGACCCCTCGTCCCGCAGATAACGTTATCATCAGTCGACGTCGGGTTCAAACAACCCTTTACGATATAATACTCGCCAAATTCGCTGGACCGAATGCTGGATATCAATTAATTGCGATTCAGACTGTTACGCCCGCACACATAGCGACTAAACTATACAATACGAATATTATATTATATTGATAATAATACACCGGGCAAACTACGAGTCTCTTATCTATTGCCGTTCGTGCGCGTGCGCGTGTGTGTGAGACTGCGTTTGAACCACGAGCCAAGATAATATGGACTGGACACGAAACTCTAATCATAGATAATAAATTAATGGATAGGACATGCCCATACTAATCTCATGTGAGGCGATGTTCCCAGAGGGGCAATGAAAGGGGAGGAAAACTGAGGCGATTCATCTGTTATTGCTTGACCGCCAATTTCACAACTGATAAGAGAAAAAAAAAACATTTAAATTTTCGGTGTCATACCTAGATTTATTTATTCTGTATTTCTTTAGTAGTTATTTTTCAGGTTTAAAATATTTTGAGAGTATTACTTTTAAGATTAAACAATGGTTTTATCATGTTTTATTTGCAAGAAAAATGCAGCTGTTTAAAGAAAAATAATTAGTTTAATCATGGAAATAATAACTAAAAAGAAAAAAAAAAACGCCTCACTTTTGAATCAATCCTGGAACACTGATAAAGTAAGAATAGCCTATCCATATCTTTATTATCTATGACTCTAATAGGCGGTCCGATTTCCGTACGGAATTCTTGAAGAGGGGGAAATTGAGAGGCTACAACGCTATCTAGGTGCATGTTCATCGAATTATATTCAAAATACTTACTACATGACCCAAAATTGGGTAGTCAAATATTTTTAATGAGTCGCTGTTTATTAACAAAAAAAAGAATATAATAATAAGAAAATATCTAAATAAATAATAAAAATTACTAAGTATACAAAAATTAATAACAATAAAATTAAAATATTTGTGACGAAACGTTTTTATTTTTTGGTGCAATACTGCAATCAATTTTGCTAATTTTTTATTACTGCTACTACTACTATGAGCAATAATATTAATTTTATCATTATACTTATTTAATATTTTGTCAATTTGTTTTAATTATAGTTAATTCTGAAATATAAATATTTTAATTCAAAGATTATTTTTAATATTATTTGTAATTATTGATAACAATAAGTACTCAGTATTTTGTAATGAATTTTATTGTTGTTAAGTAGTATCTATACTATATGAATAATAACTCAAACGTAGTTTTAATATTGTCCTTTATTTATGACAGCCTAAATCGTAATAATAATAATAAATTATATATATTATTATATTATAATAAATAATAATGCTTGATATTTAACATCTCTTTTCTAACAAAAAAAAAAAGGTATCTTAATTTCTATGTTAATGATTTATGTGTGTTATAAATATTATAGAAGATAGTTGTCACCTTAGTGAGAGATAAGAAATCTATTATTAACACGAATTCACATTCACATTCACACAAAATATCGTAGGCGTCTAGACAAGATTTTCGTGATTCAAATATAATCCACCAGGTTCAAGTCGGCTAGTCAATTTCCCCTTCCACCCAATATCCGTACGAAAACCGGATCGTACCCCGACCCCCGCCAACCATTCTGTTACCAGTCCAATATTATCTTAGTTCGTGGTTTGAACAGCGCGTCTTCGGAACAGGAAGCTTCACTTCAAAGCACATGATATAACCTTCACCACCTATCAAAATTACCCTCGATTAAAATCAATCCCGTTTTTTGTTTAATGAAAGTTTGAACTTTATCGTCCATTGTATCGGATCAAGAATGCTTTGGTGGGTGTCATTTCCAAATTTACATATTATCGGTATCCTATAGTTTTCAATACAGTAAACGTATCTACGATGCTTAGTGTTGATGGACAGAGAAATAATTTTGAATAATATCGATGATATCTCACCAGGACCGGGATTTATAGGAGAGCCGCCG
Source organism: Stegophylla sp. TES_Ste_2020 (assembly GCA_025469315.1). Taxonomy (NCBI): domain Eukaryota; kingdom Metazoa; phylum Arthropoda; class Insecta; order Hemiptera; family Aphididae; genus Stegophylla; species Stegophylla sp. TES_Ste_2020. Next base: position 26,546 of record JAIPRM010001733.1, read on the forward strand.
AGTGGGCTGCAGCCCAGTAACTCCCATACTTTGTAATTACCTAACGGTCACAGATAATAACGAACGAATTGCTTTTTTTTTTTTTCTGCTGTTTAAAATAAAGTTTTCATCGAGCCAGGGTAACGACGACGCGCGTTCGAGTGCCGAGGATATTCGCAGCACGCATAACTCTTGCGTACCCACCTGTATGACGATATAATAATATATTATCCGCGGATGTGGTCGAGGACTTTGGCGGGTCGCGGGAGTTAATATCGCTCCGCATAATAATATAATATTATAATTATCTCGGCGTTCCTACAGGTACAGGTATGCGCGTATTATAATGTGTAATATACCTTCGGTTTCTCGTCAATGACTCACGGATATCGCGCGAATTCCACCTGCACGCAGTAATTACTTATTATTATCATTAATATTACCGTCGTAATTAATATTATTAGTGTTTATTACCCGGACGCGCCCCGTAATGACACCGACGTAGGTCGTCGTATTAATTGCGATTATTATTACGGTCGTTTCTGAGGTCATCGTCATCGTCATCTGAACACCATCATCATCATCATCATCATCATCATCATCATCACCATAATGTATGATTATAATAATAATATATTGTTCTTGTCATCCGTTCGTTATGTCATTACCGTCATGGCTGCTGCTAACGGTATGCAAAGGTCGCTGGAGGGTTCGTCTACCTGAACACGAATTAGGACCAAGTCCTATAACACTGAATATTCCACAAAATGTCAAAGTCAATGTTTTCACCTACGGTATATGTACATTTGTTTCCAATTATCGAGACTACTTGGAATCCGTATGGTAAAAAAAATTGTTTTCGGTAACAAAGATTCAAAAATTGTATTATAATTTGTGTAACTCGAATATTGAAAAAAAAAAATATAGACAAGAAAACCGGACATATTTCGCACCACGGATATTCTTCGATCGATCTTCAGGTGAAATACTCTTGGCGAGTGTGTTGAAAATGACGACTAAGTATTACTGTTCTTAATTGAAATCGAAATTGATTTTTCATTCACAATTGTATTATTGAAGAAATTATTTATCGTTTTCTACGCACCCACCAAGAGTATCTGACCCGATGAGCAAAAAAAACCTGTGGTGTGAAGTATGTCCTGTTTTTTTGTCTATACTTTACTTATCTTTGCTTTACTTTTTGTCATTTATTACACAATAATAAAACATAATTTTTAAAATATGTTGATGCGTATTTACACGGATTGTTAATTGTTTTTCAAACACTTAAAAAAAAAGAAGAATAATGGTAATAATATAAAACTACCGATTTGTTAGGATCTTTAAAAATAATATGAATACACTTCATTGTCATTATTTATTATGATTATTAATAAATAATGATTAAACATACCTACCAAAAATCAATAAAATATTATTTATTCTATTTTGGATTGACAATTAATAATTATAATCTAATGACTGATAGGCGGAAAGTGTTTTGAAGTTGCGGTCATGCATTTACGAGCATCGTTAAAAGAAAAAAAAGTCAATTATACTGAGTGATTGACGCTGACTTAGAAACCACCCCCCCCTCCCCCTCGTAATAAATCCTAGATCTTCCGCCGTCGGTAGGTTTTAAGTTAGATTAACTCAGATTTCCACTCTTGTTTGTATAATAATATAGTGTACAGCGCGTTACGGACGATTATCCACTTCATTATGTGTCTTTATCGGATTAAAAAGGTCCGTCCGCAGAGTTAAACTTTAACACGGGGGGGGAAAAAAAAAAAAAACGTCACGAGTAACCTAAATCGCGCAACAAATTAGTATCGGCTCTTGTCACTCACGCACGCCGTGCCGTTTATACGAGAGTTCGTCGAACGCTCAAAAAATTTTTATGAAAAATAAAAAAATAAATAGATACTCCTACCGAAAACGTTCCGGTTTCGGTGGAAAATTTTCTTGTCTTTTGTTAACTATTAAAAATTATTAAATATTGAGGAAATATATATTTTTTTTTTTTTTATAGAAATATATATATATATATTAAATTATCGTTATTCGGTTTAGTAACAATAATTTTGGAATTAAAAGATAATAATATTGGTTGAGGGAATTAATATTTCTTACGGACTTCATAACACACATTTAAATATTTTAAATTTTACATAAAAGGAATCTGAAAAGCTCATATTTAATGTGTATAAAGCTTCATTAAATCATTTGACACGATATTAAAACTATTTATGTATCAGATTGAGTGTAGTGACTTGAAGCTTTTTGGAAACTGCCAAAAAATTAATAATCAATCTCAATCATTATATCATAGAAATCGGTTTATAGAAATGTCGAAAGAATTTCAGTTGTCAAAAAAAAAAAAACTCTCCAGTTTTTTCAAATTTAAGTTCAAATCGAAGAAAATCACGTCAATACTTTTTTTAAACTTGAACAAAGCGGGTTGAAAACTATTTCATTTTATTCTGATGAATAACTATAAGTATGAGTAACAAAACAAATAAAATATATTGATACCATAAATCAACATAGTAATAAAAATAAAAATGTCAATAGTTAATCTATATAAACTATTATTGATGGTGACGATTTTTTTTTTTTTAGATTCTGAACGAAGTGAAGAAGCTAATGTTTTTACAATGATGTTTATTTTTTTTTTTCTTCTGTGTACAACTTGTCGTATAGAAATAATTTTCCAAAAGTTTCTGTCAGTAACTTTTTGAAACCGGATTTGCCTCTAGTTTGTACTTTAGAGAGGTCATTTTTTGAATTTCTCAATTCTTCATTTTTTTTTTCTTTTTGGAAAAAACTACCCAAAATTTGACAAAAACGACTCGGAAACCGTAATTTTTTGATCCAAACAATATGAAAATTTAAACATAGATAGAAAATCATATAAGAAAGATTTTGAAAATGTAAAAAAAAATTTTTTGGACATTTTTCCAACACTTTTTTTTTTCGTTTATTTTTGATATTATTAACTTCCCTCGTTCAGAATCGTTTTATTGAAGAAATGATTTATCTCGTTTCTTTAAAGTTCAACACACCCGTCAAGAGAATCCCACGCGTCGTGCGAAGAACACCCATCGTGCGAAGTATGTCTGGCTTTATTTATTTATTTTTTTTTGCTTCCTTTTCGTCTGAACGCGTCGCTCCCACACTAAACGGCGACACTTCAAATGCCGAAAAATATATGACAATATTATAATAATAATAATAATTATTAAAATAGGTATGTGCTCGGTGTACACTCGACTCGCGGCGTATCAGCAAATGCGTGCAAAAATAATAGCCAGACGAATGATTTCGATTGTCAGTTATTATTATTTTATAACGTCCGTACGAATCTACCCCCCCCCTTCCTCCCCCCGCCAAACAGTTGACAAATCGAATGTAATAATTATGTTACACCGTACCATGTGAAATAATAGTATTAAAACGACAGTGTAAATAACGTTGCCACCCGGGGCCGTCGGTAGTTATAATAATAATATATTTCAAATTCGGTGACCGACATTACACACACACACACACACACACACACACACACACACACACACACACACACACACACACACACACACACACACACACACACACACACGGGTCACGGGGACTAATATTTACGAGCGTTTACGTGCGGGTCTGATTGTCACGTGCGCGTAGAATAATAATATACCGCGTGCGTACGGACACTGCGGATGGTTTTACGCGCCGCGCCGCGATAATAATAATAATAATAATAACAATATTGTGTTTTATTAAAATTTACCCCCCACCCACGAAAACGTGATCGTAATTTTCGGCCACTTAGAAATCTCTTACGTTTTCGCGTGTGGTGGGGGGGGGGACTGCACCGGTGGTCGGGGATCCGGCGGGTAACTTAAAAGAATAAAAAAACGTCTATAAAAAAAACATACTCGTACGTAATTATTAGTCTTTCCCTCGTGAAACAGAGAAACGTACCTATTGATTTCACCAACAACGAATTTTAACTATTGTAATCGTCGCATTTCTTTTTTAAAATTGTTAGATAAAAAAAAAAAAAAAAAACATTTATATTTGCGTTAAATTATGCGTCTAATATTTTTAGAAATGATCACTCGAGTATAAAAATACCAATATATTATAAAATATTTAGTTACATTGAACCGAAATATACGTAATATAATAAATTACATTTTAGTGGCCAAAATAATATTATATTTATAATAATAATATTATATAATATTTTAAATTTATTAATTTTTATTTTTATTCAATTTTGTAATACGTTTCCGTTTTTGATACTGGTATTGGTATCCCATTTTCACAAATAGAACGATTATTGGACCTAAAAATTAATTATTTAGTCAAAAAAAAAAAAAATTTCAATTCAAAATTCACGTCTTACACGTCATGAACGGTAGAAAAAAATTTTCGGGCGTTAAAAAAAAAAAAAAAACAGTTGCCTAGGGGCGGCAATAGTGTAAATCCGTCTCTGTATATACATACATATACATATATAGTTTTACTGGTATAGCGTTATCAGGTAATATTCAGAGGATTTTTTAACGGTTTATAGGACATATAAATCCGGGCCTCGGTGATAATACGACAAACAATAATAATAATAATAATAGCCGGGTAATACGACGTGCGCGTAAAACTACTACAGACTGTGGTACGCTGTTTTGGACGGCTGTAGTTATTAAATTGTTGTTGTTGCAGAGGTCAGGTTAATAATATTAATATCGAGAGGGCAAACTTTGGCTGATAACGATAAACGGTCACGCGTATTATAAATGTAATATTATAATAATGTTATTATAATAATGGGTACGTGCACGGTCCGTCTTCGCCGCCGCCGCCGCCGCGGTGAACCGGGTCGAGGAGGGTTCGCGCGAGTTATGATTGTCATCGTTTTAAATAGGTCCCGGCAGCCGGCCCGCCCGTCCCTTCGGTCTTTAGTGTGTCCCTTCGGCCCACCCCGTGACTTCTCGCCACCGTAATACCAATGCGCCCCCCACCCCCGCCCATACCAGTGGTCTGCAAATACGCAGTGATCGCATAACAAACAGAAACGGCAATTTTTTTGTGAATCGATTTTGATAATATCAAAAATAAAAATCGACACCAACAAGATCGGTATATCGATGTTAAAAAAAAATAAAAAATCGATATCGAACATTATTTTATTTATTTTTAAAAAATAACACCCCGGAGAGCAAAGAGTATATGTATATTAATCTTAAATAGTTTCGATGTAATATAGAAAACTATAAATTATGCAAAGAGAGAGACAGAGAGGGAGAGATTACATTTTTGAATGTATTAATAACTGAGTCTATTAAAGTGGAAATCATAATTATCTAAAGATTTAATGGGTTCACTCAGAATCTAAAAGATTTTAAATTAGGACCACCCCTCCTGTTCCTTCGTTGCATTTTATACCTTTTATACTTATTATTATTGTTTAATTAGTAAAGTCAAAGTAAAAAGAAAGTTTTTTCTTGTAAATTAAAAAAAAAGGCGTTAGTTTTTTGTGTCCTTAATTTTCATTGACACAATTTGTTGAATATTAGTGATAGGTTTCATGATAGCGTTGTATTTTCATATTATGTACATTGCAATAAATTATTAATTATACTTCCGAGTAAACGATCGAATATTATTCGTTTAATTTGTCTATATTGATTGCTATATATTTGAGTAGGTATTGCAAATTAAATTCCTTCATCACAAAATTATTGTTTTTTTTTTTTTTTGTTGATAATTTCAAATTTTTGAATCAATGGTAAAGTCAAAAATGTCGTCAATGAAATGTTTATTTAAACAATAACTAAACTTTTAATTGTTTTCATAAAGTCAGAGAGAGAGAGACCAATTCTCCTTTTTCCTTCCCCACCCCGTCTCTCTATCTCTAAGTGGTCATGTCCGCGATAAACTTTTCGCGGTTTCGAGTGACGACCGACTTTCCCACGTCTGTTTAGAGTTACTTGTTACAGACACGGATCTCTCGCAACGGAATAAGTAAAACACTGACTTTCAAAATCTTCGGAAAAATAGGCCTATAGGTAAACATGATAGATACAACCAGCTAGATGAACTATTTATGTTATAAATAAGTTATCTTTCTATCTTTCTTCTCGCATAATGTAATAAATAAAATCGCGATTGTAATCATAAAAAGACGGACAAACTTCGCGCGATGGGTGGGATTCTCTTGACGGGTGTATTGAATTTTAAACAAATGATAAATCATTTCTTCAATAAAACGATTCTGAACGAGGGAAGTTTATAATATAAAAATGTCCAAAATTTTTTTTTCATATTCTCAAAATTTTCTTGTGCCAAAATCTTTCTTATATGATTTTCTATCTATGTTTAAATTTTCATATAGTTCGGATCAAAAAATGATTGTTTTCGCGTCGTTTTTGTCAAATTTTGGGTAGTTTTTCCAAAAAAAAAAAAAAAAAATTGGAGAATTGAGAAATTCAAAAAATGACCTCTCTAAAGTACAATCTAGAGGTAAATCCGGTTTCAAATAGTTGTACACAGTAAAAACACTAGCTTCTTCACTTCGTTCAGGATCTAAAATAAAATTGTAATAATTTCATTGATAAAGCAATAATTATTCCTATTCCGAATGTGTGTTTATCGATAAAACGCAATATAATAGTGTTCGCTTTGGTCACTATAGTTGTAGTACCACGTATTTATTTTTTTCAAATTAATTTTTCATGTTCGAATTTAACGACTTTCCACCACTTTGACGACCACTGTGCGTTCACTACAGTTTATTCCTCGAAGACACCTTATTGCCCATCGCCCCTTCTCGCTTCACCCCCGTCACGATGCGTGGACGTGTGCCGACGGCAAAACGCTGAATATCGCGACGGGGTATCACCGCGTTAAATCTGTGACCGACGTCAAGGTTTTCACATTACACCGAGAAACGAACGCACTCGACGGGTACATTTTTTGTTCCCTTTTCGGACGGATATTACGACACGCCGTGGCGCGATGTATTGTCTCGGTGCGATAGAAACGAAAGGCCCTACCGGTTAAATTAATAATTTAATTATTAAATCAAAAATGGATAAGTACTGGTAAATTGTGTCGGTGTACACTCGAAGGAAACACCGAAGAAATGCAGAAATCATGCTGAAACCATTCTTGTATTTTTTTTTAGATTTTGAGCGAAACGAAGGAACTTAAGTTTTAACAACGGTGTTTATTTATTATTATTATAAATGAATAATTAATTGTTATGAAATAACAATATTATGGGACGATTACTAAATATTTGAAATAAATAGCGCATTTTATTCGACTGTGTTAATCAAAAATAAATTTGAAAAATTTCTCAGAATCCAAATATTCCCATAAAAAACACCAAAATGAAAATAAAAGGTTTGTTGATGAATTATGAATTTATAAAAATAGATTTTTATAGATTATAGGTAGTATTTTTATAAAGAAATTTATCACCCATGAACACTAAAAACGACAATTATTATTACGTATTACACAACAGTATATAAACTGTAGCTCCGTTCAGAATGGTTTTATCGAAGAAATCGTCCGACATCACTCACCAAGAGCATGACATTTATGAGCAAAGAATATCCACGGTGAGAATAAATATCTGTTTTTTTTTGTTCTATTCGTTAGAAAAATAAAGTGTTTTCATGCAAATTTAAAAAAAAAAAGGCATTTTTTTTTTTTTGGGACACCCTGTAATTTAGAGTGGTAATCATGCGTCAGATGACGTCGGTTGAAACTTTGTTTTATGTCGCGAATATCGTATATAACGGCCGAAATCGCCGTCGTGACGTGGTAATATTATAATATTATTATGATCATTAACCAATCAAATCGCGATCTCACACGTGCGTCACAACCCGTCAACACTGTTTTTTTACGCGGAAACGTCGTCGGATGGCATGATATTAAAATGAGAAAAAAAAAAAAAAAAAGAAAAAAAGCCTAATATACTTTCTACCACGGATATTATTTGCTCTTCGGGTCAAATACTCTTGGTGGGTTTGTAGAATTTTAAAGAAACGATAAATCATTTCTTCAATCGAACGAAACAAATTAATAATAGTAAGAAAAGAACAATAATAGTCGTCATTTTCAACACACCCACCAAGAGTATCTGACTTGAAGAGCGAAGAATATCCGTGGTGTGAAGCTTTCTTGTCTATATTTTATTTTGTTTTAATTTTTTTTCATCTAATAAATAAATAAAAGAAAAAAAAAATAATGAGAAAAAAAAAGTTAGAAAAATGTCCAAAATATTTTTCTTCACATTTTCAAAATTTTTTTGCGCTAAAATATTTCTTAGATTATTGTTTACCTATGTTTAAATTTTCGTTAAGTTTGGATATAAAAAAAAAAAAAAAAAAAAAAATGGTTTCCTAATCTTTTTTGCCAAATTTTGGGTAGTTTCCATTCACAGAAAAAAAAAAAAAATGAATATTTGAGAAATTAACAAATGACCTCTTAAAAAATACTATCTAGAGGCGAATTTGATTTCAAAACAATAGTGATCGAGACTTTTGAACAAGTGTTTCTATAAGAAAAATTATTTACAGAAAAATAATAACTAACATTATTTGTGAAAAAACAAAATTAACTTCTCCACTTCGTTCAGATTCCAAAAAAAAAAAAAAAACTCGAAAAATTGACATCGAACGTCCAGTATCACTTCCAGGGCCGGATTTAGGGCGGGGCCCATGGGGCCTGGGCCCAGGGGCCCCCACAAAATAAGTGCATTCACTATTAAGCAGTAAATTTCGTTGCAAGTTTTTTAAATACCCTTTTTTTGGAAAATAATT
>JAIPRM010001734.1:12389-35361 GCA_025469315.1 Stegophylla sp. TES_Ste_2020
GCATTATTTTAGAAGTTATGTCAAAAAGTAATTTTCAATTTTACGGAAATTGCGGTAATTGCATATTTTGCCGTTTTTTGAAATTTTTTTTTCAGTTTTTTCGCATTATTAAAAAAAATATTGAGAATTTGTAAAATGACCTCTCAAAAGTACCAACTAGATCCGATTTTGGATCTATAAAGTTACTGATCGAAACTTTTGGACCAGTGGTTCTATACGAAAAAGTGTTTACAGAGAAGAAAAAAAAATAAATAAAAAATAAACATTATTGTAAAAACATAAGCTTCTTCACTACGTTCAGAATCTAAAATGAGATAGAAATTCAACATGAATTATGTTTATAAATGTATAATTGATGAATAATTGATTATGAGTTATAAAATGGAATGATAAAATAATTGAAATTTTTTTGCATATTATATGTAATTAATAAGAAATTGAATATGCAATAAAAATTATTCAAAGACATTTATATATAAAATGCTTCATTGTGTATTAAAAAGAACTGTTATATAGTTTTTTGTAGTATAAACTATATTATATTAACTAACAATGAAATGAATAAAATGGTAACTTGTACTCAATCAAAATGTATTTATTTTTTTTTAAGTTGAAAATAGTATTTTTAGAATAATGTCACGAAAAAGTTTAAAAAGAGACGTTTCGAGTGAAGCAAGTAAACAATTTTTTTGCTCTTATTTAAATTTATTGGGCATATTGACGCAATTATGATAAAAAATTTTAGGGAGGGGGAGCAAATAATTTATTTGATTGATTTTATCTCCTCTTCTCAATGGGTCTTATTATCAATACTGATCTTATCCAACTTTTCTTAAATGTGGGGGGTTTCGAGTGGTCGTGGGGAGACAAATCCTCCTAATTGTGCCAATGACTAGGTATATAATTTCCCGTTCTGGATTAAGTTCCCACTTTACTTCCAAATTACATCCCCTCCCATAAGAAGTTCCTAGGCACGCCACTTTAAGTGGGTTCCCCGATTTTCGTTCAGACCAAAAAGTTCAGTGAAGAAGATATTACCACCAGAGAAGAACAACATAATTTTTTTTTTTTTAACAGTCATCCTTCATAATATCATATATTCCGTGCTCATACAGTCGAGACTTACTCGGGTGACGTTTTCTTCAGTCGCATGTTACTGACCGACGTCAGCTCTTTGCTGTGACGCAACTTTATTTTGAACTTGGCCTTCATCGCGGGCTCGTCGAAACACGGGAACGCTTCTCTGGCGTACGTCGGTTCGAATCGCGTTACCGCCAACCATCTGCAAGGCGTACATAATTGTTCTTTTTTTTTTTTTAATACAATGGCGTAGTTACGGGGGGGGGGGGGTTTAGCGGGTTTAAACCCCTCACAGAACCAAAAAAAAAAAAATAAATAATTTATAATCTTAAAGTTAAAACTGCAAAATACGTGTTTTTATTTCTATGGAAACACTTTTTCATATACAGAAATATTTGTCCTAAAGTTTCATACAATAATTTTTTAAATCGTAAATCAAAATTCAAAATTGTTATGATTAATAATTTCCACAACAGATTTCAACAAAACCGTTAATATAATATATTATGTTGAAATTTTGTTTTTATACTATTTTTCGGGGTAAGTTTTAGGTATTTTTCGTCAAACCGACTTTTGATCACTCTGTTTATTACAAAATAAAGACCCCGGATTTATATTCAAATTTCTTTTTTTCCCCTCAAATTGTTTAACGTAGCAGATACTTTAAGAGTTCTATTCGGCATCGTTATTATTATTTTTATTTTTTTGATTTCGAGGGAATTATTAAGGCCCAAGACATATTATTGTTCTTGGGCCATTTTGGAGAGTAATTTTTTAATATGTCAAGACTTACACATTATCAATACCTTGTTACTATTGGCACTCGGTAAGGGGGTAAGGGAACGGGGTGGGGAAGGGGTTACATACTTGGTCTGTTTCGTTAATTCGTCCACATAACTACTCCTGTAGTAACCGACCATATCGTCTGTGATACGTCCCGCGAACGGTATGGTTAGCACGAATTCTTCCTCGAGTTCAAAGTTTCTGACGGTTTTGATGTATATCGAGTCCACTTCCGGCACCAACCACGCGTCCATTACCTCCACAGGCATTCCGCCGTAGCCAACAATGGTGATGCGCTTCATGTCGATGTCCAATTTTTTCGCGTGCAGCACTACGATTTGAAACGGATCCTTGCAGACAATCTATGTAATCACGCGTAAATACGACCGCCGCCGTTAGACACAAACATTGCGATAAAACTAGAATTTCCCCGAGGTGCTATCTCATCCCTCGTCTATTTCCCCCCCCCTTTCTGCACTCACACACGCCCACACACACACACACACACACACACACACACACACACACACACACACACACACACACACACACACACACATAAATACACGTACTAAAACATTACATCGTATATAAAACATCCCAAAGACAATTAGTTTCATGAGTATTCTTTGAAATGAAGTCTTTGACCAAATAAAGTGATACGCCCCAAAAAACTGTCTCATTCGCTATAGCTACACATCTTATACGGTCTCGTTCCGTGTTCTCGTAGTGTCATCATACAAAGGGCGTTAATTATTTTATTTTAAGATTTAGAATTAAAGCAAAATATTTCGCAGGGATATGTGACACTTAAACGTTATGAGCGAAGTGGGTGTTAAATGTTATGACGACTTTTAAACGTCATACAAATTTAACATTTATTGTTAAGGAAAATTAAAAAAAATGATATTAAATCATATTGAAAATCAAGTGTTAGGTTTCTTGAAATCGAAAATATATGAAAATAACATATAGTTTGTCGTTTTGTTCTCAAAGTATTACACAGTTATTGAAAAATGTTTTATATTATCGTTTTCGTTCACGTCTTCCGTTTTTCTAGTATTATTCGTTTATCGTTTACTGTTACGTTTTCCGTTATTGATTTTTTAAATCGTTTAACGACAAAATCAAAGTATAAAAAAGTTTTTGAAACTCTGGTTTTGTATCTAATAAACCTTCTTTTTTACCCCGTATGTGAAGCGTGCTTTTCTGTTTGAACAAGAATTAATTAAAATAAATCTTCGATCATTTAATTACGAAAGTGTAAAAGTAAAATTTAACTCGGACTGTGTACACTGGGTGTCCAAAATTACCTCCTTGTTCTGTAGGATGGTAGAATAAAGTCTATTTTCTAAAAAACTGACTTTGGAGTAAAAAATAAAAATAATTAATAAATAATTATAACTAGCAAGACGTATAAAACAAATATTAGCTTTTAAAATATAATAGCTTGCGATTATAAAATAATAAAAAAAAAAATCATTAAATACTAAATTGTAGTTCAAAATATTAATAATTAATCAGTTACATAACAAATGTATTGTTATCAGTTATATTGGAATCGTAGTTAATAATTGCTTATAATTATTATATATAAATTACTATCGTAGTAACTTATATACTTGTTCTAGCTATAGCATTTAAAAATTCAATAAGTTCTAATTTCTTTTTTCCAAAACGAGTATATATAGCGTTTAATTTTTCTTTCGTTTTCATTATTTTTTTTCAAGTCCGGAGTTTCCTGGGCTTGCCCAAGGGGATATGCCAGACACTGGCACTAGTGCACTTAATATTGCCCCTACCCCACGACTGCTCCTCTATTCTTTGCGCTCTTCATCTATCAATCTAGCCCGGTCGACCGCAGACACTCCATCAATTCGATTTGCTCGGCATAACCTCCTTTCTTGGGCTGCCAATTAGTCCCTTTCAAATTTCAAGGGGCCCTCCCCCCACCACCATCCTACTCGTCTCGTCACCTGACTCATTTGCCTACGCTGAAAACCACTTATTCGTATCGTTTTATAACGACTTCCATAATCGTGTATTTCAAAACTATTTTTCTCTTTGTATTTTATTCGATTATAAAATATAAATAAACAAAACAGAACAGAACGATTTATAGTGAAGGAGTCGACACGCCTTTTTTTTTTTTTTTGTCGTCCATAGGTCTACTTACTGTGATGTTCACTACTCCTTCGAATGTAAATTTGTTTTCCAAGTGCGTGGTAATGTCCAAAGTGTAACTGATCGGTTTGAAATAGATCTGCAATAAAAACTCGTTAAACTCATCGTTTTCAACACGATCAAACGAACCGATCAACGACAAGGCGGCTATGATAAGCCTCAGTTTTAACGTTCCAAATTTCATTCTAAAAAAAAAAATGCATTTCAAACACACGTGTATTATACGTACTTTATATTATTACCCATGGTTTGATGATGAAAGAATGTTACAATTTTTATTTAAAAAAATCCCCTTTTTTTTATTTGTTTGCATTTCAATAATTCGTTATTTTGATCTAATGACGGTAATTCTATGTGCAATACCCAACTGTAGTGATAAGTATACAAAATCAATAAATTCTGAGCGGAGCGAAGAAGCTTATGAATTTACAATGATGTTTTTATCTTCTTACCCCGTTTTGTAAACACTTGTGTGTATAGAAATATTGATTCGAGAGCTTCGATCAGCCACTTTTTGATTTAAACATTGGCTCTAGATGGTACTCTAGTGCTTTATACTTAGCATTTCTCAAAATTCACATTATTTTTTGTTACCTAAAGAAGTTCATCGGGAGGGGGGTTTTGATATCTGCACTCCCCAAAAATCAGTCGAGCTTATTAAAAATATAAACGATGTTCATGTATTCATGGGCGTATTTAAGATTGTTGTTCGGGGGGAGGGGGGCGCTAAAATGAAATCTGAATTTTGAAAATTCGTAATTAATGATACTATTTATCTCTACGAACAGCATTTAATATTATTGCGATTGGGGGACTCAAACTACTCATTGGAGGGGCTTAGCCTCCCCGGCCCTCCCTTAAATACAACTCTACACGTATTTGAAAAAAAAAACCCCAAATTACGTTCACAAAAATATGTAAACGTGAACACGTTCATGAATGACGTTATTTCCAAACACTCTTGGCCGTTAATTGGGTAGTTTTCATGGGGCAAACTTGAATTTTTGTGGGTAACCAATGTATTTCGATAACCAATTCTGTTTGGAATTTTCAAATTTTATTTTTAGGACGGAGGGTGGTCCACTGACTACAACAGTAGGATAGTTAAATAAATCATAATCAACAAAAAATTAAGAACTAGATAGTCAATTATAATTTTTTTTTCTTCTAATGTTAATCTTTTAAAATTTTAAACTTTTCTTAATAATTCAAAACGTCTTTCCAATAGTTTTATAAAATAGCAAAGGGGGCGTTGTTCAGTTTAATTTTAAGTGAGGGGGTGGTTGCCCCCTCTCGCGCCTCTCTCAGTTTACGCCTATGCAAACAATGAATAAAATAATAACCAATAAGAGTCGACACACCTTGTTTTCGTGACAGTGATAACGTCGCCTTTAATTCAATGCAACACTTTTAATTTTCATTAATAAGACAATACATACACACACACGCGCGCACACACACACACACACACACACACACACACACATAGACGGCTCACACGGAGGATTACATAGTTCGCCGCCGCACTACGACCGACAACGGATTAACTGCATGAAGGTATAGCACATTGTTTTTAAATAAGTTTTTAATAATTTATAATGCGTAATTAAAAGGAGCGCTATTAGAACATTTTTTATCAGGTGAACGAACGACGATAAAATTTGAATAATTAATAACGGCATATACATTACGATCCGACAATTATATTATTCGCGCGAACAGTCTCAACAATTTTCGTCTATCGGCGACGAATCACACAATCAATTTTAGATTCTGAACGAAGCTAGTGTTTGTACAATGATGTTTATTTTTTTTTTTTCTGTGTACGACTTTTCGTATAGAAATACTTGTCTAAAAGTTTCGATCAATAACTTTTTGATACTTTAGAGAGGTAATTTTTTGAATTTATAAATTATTAAATTTTTTTTTTTTTTTTTTTTTGGAAAAAACTACCCAAAATTTGACAAAAACGATTCGGAAACCATCATTTTTTGATCCGAATTTTATGTAAATTTAAACACAGATAGAAAATCATATTTTGGCGCGAGAAAATTTTAAAAAAGGAGAAAAAAAAATTTTGGACATTTTTCTAACATTTTTTATTCTCATTTATTTTTTATATTATTATCTTCCCTCGTTCAGAATCGTTTTGTTGAAGAAATGGTTTATCGTTTCTTTAAAATTAAATACATCCGTCAAGAGAATCCCGCCCATCGTGCGAAGTATGTTCGGCTATTTTTCTTTTTAGCGTTTACAGATCGGCAAACGTTCTAAACTTTTTTTTCGCGCTACAACTGATAGTAAATGCCACACAATAAATGATAAAATAGCAAAAATTTAAAATGAAAAATATACGCATAATATACGGAAATACGCACTTGACACTTTTGATATTGAATTACTTAACTGTTTAATTTTAAAATAAAATTAATATCTTTCTCTGTGGTGCTACCATTTTACGTGCTACAAACAAAAAATACGCTAATTTTATCGAAAATCATGAGTCTAAAATGTCGACTTGTAGGAAATATTTCTATTCATTTTTAATGAAATAAATTAATAATGGCTAAAAATTAAAAAAAAAAAAAAAAAAATGTAACTTAAAAATTTTAAATGGTTTATTTTATAGAGATTTTTTTTTGAATTTTGAATTAATGAAGTAACTCTATATATTAAATGGCTAATTGATTAAATTCATTATATACGGGACACAAAGTTATTGGATGGACAGTATAGTTTAACACGAAATATTATGCAGACATTAAAGTGCAGTTTTTTTGTTTTTTAATATTTTACGTAACTTATACATTTTACTTGCACGACTAAAAAGAAAAAAGAAACTTAAAATTTTACGTTTTTACTCTGTTGCATAATATTTTGACTCGACTAGATTTCTATATTATAATGTTCGAAATTATTCAACCAGGCACGTAAAACTCGTTATACAGTAGAAAATAACCTTCGTATTAATTTCTGGTACACATAAAACTCAAATTTAGAATTAAAAAATTTTAATAAGACTTTTCCGAACGACGATTTACACGGTGCGTGTGTAAAAAGTAAAGTAAAGCAAGGATTGATGGGTGTGTTAATTTTACTTCACTTATTTTGTCCAATAAATAAAGAAAAATAAACAATCTATTTCTCCGCAGATCGGTTTTGTACAATGCGTATTTCTAATTTCTAGGTGTTAAAACATAAAAATAAATAAAAATTCTTTTGATAAATAATAATTGTGGATTTGCATTTGAAAATGTATATTCGAAATCGACATAATGGTGAAAAACAGATATATAACGCGTTGATATTGAGTTTATTTAAGGGCAAATCACAATGAAGTTAAAAACTGAGTCAATATGAAATTCAAACTGAGACACGTCGAGTTATTAAGTTAAAACTAGCTTGACTCTTTAAAATTCTCTGTGATAGCCGAGAGTATTTATATAGTGATGCATTTCTTTTTCCACGTCATAATTGATGTATTCGAGGATCGGGAGATAAAACTTCTCCGTCCATTGTATGTTTTTCTCAATCGTTTCAATCGTCTGACTGACGGACCTTTCGGTTCCCGTCAAATAGTGCTTGGATTTTTTGATAAACGATCGGAACTGTACGGGATGAAAAAAAAAAAAAAACCAAATGTGAAACTCGCGTTTTGCGTTTCAAATTTTCTAAATTTTCGAATACTCTGTGTACCTGGTCTAGGTGTTCTGTCGTCGTCATCTCATTGCCTAAGGCTTCCAACAATCTGCCGACGCGATCTACGCGAGGACGGAAACTAGAAAAAAAAAAAAAAATGAAACGAAAAAAATATTCCTATAATAAACCGGTGGGGCAGAACTACTCACTGTTTGGATATCTCCTTGATTTTGGAAAGCGTGAATTCCCAGGCCAAGTAAAAACCGAGTTCATTGTTGCACACGGAACGGAATACCGTAACGACGTCTTGCTTCCGGATAACGGCGTTTTCACCGATGGTCCAGCTCAAATATCTGTACAATTAAAGTCAAAACGTTTATTATCGTTTCGTGACTGTACACATGGGGCTGTTCTATCGTTTCGATTGGTCAACGTCCGAACTTTCAAATAAATTTAAAAAAAAAGTTTGGCCGTTTTTCTACGTAATACTTCTTTTTCTCATTTTTTTTTATTTTTTCCCTTCATTTATTAGATAAAACAGAGTAAAGTACAAAATAAAGTATAGACAAGAAAGCCGGATATACTTTGCAACACGCATATTTTTCACTCTTTGGGTCAGATACTCTTGGTGAGTATGTTGAAAATGACGAATTTTTTTTTATTATTAACTCCTTTCGTTCGGAATCGTCTTATTGAAGAATTGATTTATCGTTTCTTTAAAATTATTCACGCACCCTTCAAGAGTATCTGACCCGAAGAGCGAAATATTTCCGTGGTGCGAAATATGTCCGGCTTTCTCGTCTATATTAACTTTTTTTCTTTTTTTTAATTATCGAGTACTACTAGAAGTCCTTCCCGATGCGTACGATTGATTAATCGGTTGTCGCGTACTCTTAACAATCCAAAAACTCTAGTTGTTATTGTTTTTGGAAAAAAAGTTGCCCTCGCTTACCTTTTGATCAATTCCGAGTCAATGGAGCAGCCCAACGCCCAGAGGTATTTCGATTTCTCCGACTCGATATTCGAACGCTCGTAACGTTTCCACAAAAAGTTCCATACTTCTTGGCCACCGTGTTTCACTGCTTGACAGTAAATCGTCGACTTCAGTTCTCTGGGCAATCTAAATAGTTTTACGTATTATCCTATTAAAACTCGTATTAATCGTCGTTTCGACACCCCCCCCCCACCTCCCTCCACAGAAAACGCACTTATTTTCACTGTCTGGCTTGGGCGATTCCATCCACTGCCTGAACAACGCCTCCGCTTGATTGGTGCAATTCTTCATCTGGTTTTGGCACGATTGGGAGATCACAAGACTTTTTAGCCGTATCATATCGTAGTCATTGATTACGTTTGTCATGTCGTGGAATTTATTGTACAGCGGCTTTAGCAAACGACGCATGTATGCCTGTGTGAGGTGAATGTAACGTTGATAGAACATTGAACGAATTTGACGTGTTTAGGAAACGATACAAATTACTAAGTGAAATTACATAATATTATTTAGAAAATGCTAATGAATTATTTAAATTATATATTTATATTATAATTATAATTATGTTTTCTTTATTATTTTGTAATATTAAATGTATATTATTTACATTTAGCGCGACATACCGGGGTCGAGGACAAAAGTCAACAAAGGGCGAGAAAAATTGTGTATAAGAATCAGTTTCCGATCTCTTCAAAATCCCAAAATAATATAAAGAGTAATTGTTTTTACGTTTGGTGTACACCATTGGATATTTTTATGATTAAAGTCGTACTCTATAATATTATGATAAAACTCAAAAAAAAAAAAAAGCTGCGATAAAAGAAATGTTTCGAGAGCATACTAAAATCAAAAACAACCGCTAAAGGATTGGATAACATTTCCTTTGATTTGGATTTGAAAACGTTTCAAACTATTATCATAAAATCATGAAGTCATAAATAAAATAAAAATATAAAATCATAAAATAAAATATAATAAAATCATATAATCATAAATGATAATATAATAACTTTTCATATGATATCGGAAAATCGTTGTTCAATTAAAGAATTCCTATCGTTTTCAGACGAGTGTCCCCGAACTTATATTAGATTCTGAGCGGAGCGAAGAAGCTTATGAATTTACAATGATTTTTATTTCTTTATTCAATTCTTGTTTTTTCGTAGTGTAAACACTTTTGCGTATATAAATACTAATCCAAAAGCTTCGAACTGCCATTTTTTTTTAATCAAACTTCGATTCTAATAATGGTACTTTATACTTAGAATTTTTCGAAATTCGCACTATGCATTATTTCAAAAGGTCGCTCTTTACACTTGCCGCTCCGACTTCCTACTCACCCTAATATCCACCCTACCATCCCTCCCGCCCCAATACAAACCTACCCTGTAACCATGACAACCCTGATGACCATAGTAGACATGGTAAAGTGTGGTAATTATCGTAAAATAACTGAACCTCTTCTCAGAATCGTTTTATTGAAGAAATGATTTATTGTTTTTTTTTTTTTAAATTCGATACAACCAGCAAGAATATCCATCATGGTGTAAAGTGTGTCCGTTTTTTTTTTTTTTTTTTATACTACATTTTAATAATTTATTCGCATTTCCAAAACATGTATATTGTATATGTGTATATATAGGTAATCGGACATTTCGGCGCGGCCATTTCGGCGCAGCGATATTTCGACGCGAGGACATTTCAGCTTAATTTTTATTGGGTGCGGTCATATAGCTGAAGCTGCAAATAGGAGATTAAATATTGAAATGGGAGTGTGCGGTCCAACAATTTGGACATTTATAAATTGTTTGAGGCGGGTTCAAACAGGCCACGATGTTTTTCTTGCTCAACTAACTGCTGGAGGGAGTCCCCCTAAAAAAATTTAAAAAATATACTGACCTAAATCATCGATTGTATAAAATAGTAGACGAATATAACATAAGAAATTGTATTGAATATTTAAAGGGAGTAGCACATAATATTTCTTTAAAATAAAACTAAATTGTAAATTTAATATTAAATTTTTTTAAACTCATGTACTTATATATATATATATTTTTTTTTTTATTAAAACTAAATTATACTATTGATATACATATTTTTTAAATTATTCATTAATTTTTTAAAACTGTTTTTACCTATTATATTTTATCTAGTACCTATTATTATTATACCTTTTTTAAAAATAATTATCATAATTTTTAACCATGTAATCTTGTATTATTAAACATATTTATACGAGTTAAAAATTTTTTTAACTCTACCTACTTTACTATAGTCATATTATAATTTATATTTGTTTTATGTTTGTAAGATTGTTACGTTTTTCCAATTTTACTGTGTACGAGCATATTATTATTTTTAGACGCCGCCGATTGTGGCGACGCCACATTACTATAGCGATATGGGTTTTACTTTATCAGTTTAATTTGGTTGTCAATCATCAAATTCATCAATTTTGTGCTGTAACTCTTTATCTTTCATTACCTGTCTTTATAGACATAGCTTACTGTTCGATTAATCGACGATGGTATCCAGTGTGAGTACACTGAACACTTGCGGCGGCGAAATGTCTTCGCGCCGAAATATCTCAGCGCCGAAATGTCCTATACCCGTATATATATATATATATATATATATATATATATATATATATACGCGAATAGGTATTTTTTTTCCGCCTAACCTGATACTCTTCTAAATTCGCGGTCCTCTTCAACAGTCTGCCGATGTAACTCAATCCGCGAACGGCCACCATCCACGGAATGTACTCTTTCTCGTGTTTCAAATACGACAACAGTTTGAATGTGATCTCGTAGTCGAGAACACCTGTTTGCGAGAAGGCGATCGCGTCGTCGATCAACTGAGCGCGATTCAACGTGTGTATATTCTTGAAATGTATGTCGTCTCTCAGCGTGCGTACGATGTTCAACCAGTTTCTCTTGTCGTACATGACCCTGTACAGACCTGAAAAGCGAACGGGACAAAACGGAACGTATAATAATATGTAATGTAATGTATACGTACGAGTCTCTTTCGCAAATAAAATAATATAAGAACTCACCGGCCATTTGCACGTTGAAAATCACCCACGGTTCGTTTTTGTTCATAGCGATCGTGGTTACGTTGCGATCGCAGTTCAACCAAGTTCGCGCTTTCGTGTGGTTAAAGTCGGCCTTCGAGGAAACCGTCATCGTCAACGGTACCCACCAACAACTCTTCGATTTCATCGCATTCGATTCGATCGCGAAGAACCGCTCCTGCGAAATCACGGCAAACACTATTGTATTATAATTGTCGGGTATATGTCAGAGGTGGCTCACGAGCCGCACGGATAAATAAAATAATAATTATCTCGAGAGCGAAAAAAAATTTTAGGGAAGGGTAACTGTCGGTAAAAAAGGGTTATTGGTTCATGGGATTTCGGGGGAAAACGTTATATGATTTGCTATGATGACAGTATACGTCACCTGTGATATGGTCGCGGAACTAGAGTTATAACTCCGGATGACTTTCACCACGGGATATCCGGTTTGCAACGTCCACGAGTCCATAATTCCTTTCAACGTCACGTTCTCGGGCAGACTGCCCGCCCGGTGGGCCTCGTTCGTCAGCACGCTCCACAGGTCGTCTTGTTCCGCGTTGGCGAATTTGTATTTTTTTATGTATTTCCTGACGCCCTGCTTGAACGTGTTCTCGCCGAGGAACAGGTTCATCATGTACAGCAAATACGAGCCTTTTGTGTACGAGATCGTGTCGAATATCTCCTCTATTTCGTCAGGGCTCTCGACGGGCACCGACACCGGGTGCGACGATTTCAACGAGTCAAATTCCAGAACGTTGATGAAGTTTTCAACCGTTTCCAGTTGGAACAACATCCATCGCGGAAAATTCTGTAACGTAATCCTCCAAATATTATTACGGGTTATTCGTTCGTTGTTGCCAGAAAAAAAAAATAATAACGCCTTGAATTTTAAAACTCTTATTTAAGACTATATTTATTTGTGATTTAATTATTTTTTAATTTTTACAGTTTAAACTATATTTAAAAATATTTGTTGTGATTCTTTAGCCATCACGCGTTTTTATCGATTTATATTGGTTCGAATAATTCTCCAGTTGCAACGAATCGATAGTCTCGACGATAATATTATTATTTATTATCATACCTAACACTTACTTTGTCCAACGCTCGGGAGGCGACGTACGTGGCGAATCCTTCTTTCAACCACAAGTCCGTCCACCATTTCATGGTGACCATGTTACCGAACCACATGTGAGCGAGTTCGTGAGCGATGGTCTGGGCTACGCGACGCTTGTCATCGACGGTGGCGAATTTTGGATCGATCATCAAAGCCGTTTCTCTGAAACACGCGAGATTTTATTATATAAATACATATAAGAGACGTGCGAGAAGCAATCACAAGAGCAACCGGTGTGTCTAAAAATTGGATTATTTTTCGTACATTTTTACGTAATTTCTATGTCCAAGTTGTAGACTCTTGATAACTATTATAGAAAATAACTGAGATTGAAATCAAAATTATAGTTATTATCTATTATTTATGCAAATTTCCGATTTCGATTTCGGTTTTGAATACCGGTTTTCGTTTTTATTTCGATTTAATTTTCGAATATCGGTTATTGTTTTCTTTTTTCGATTTTGATTTGGGTTTTGAATAAAATATACCGGTATGCATTGTTTCCATTTTCGGTTTCGATTTTGGGATTGTATTCAAATCCAGTATTAAATGGAAGCTCTGGCAATAATTTATAATCTCAGACGGATCTGATTTTTTTTAGATTTTGTACAGGCAGGTGCACTTCGAACGGATCAACCCCCGAGAGTTGATCGGGAAATTCCGCAACAATACAAAAAAAAAAAAAAAAAAAAAACAATATAAACACTGCTCGCCTGTAAGTGACCAAACCCCAGTTCTCCATGCCGTCGGCCGCGCATTCCGGCAAGCCAACCATGTCGATTTTGGAACTCGGAAAATTCTCGTCGAAATATTTGCCGTAGTAATTCAACGCCAACAGACCCACGGTTCTCGCCAATTCCGTCTGGCCGACCGCGTCTTTCCTGGCTATTATTCGGAACTGCGTCTTGTTCGACAGCATGACGTCGGATTGGACGTACCACAAGTCCGACACCATGTACGCCACCAGATAAGTGGACATCGGCACGGACTCCTCGAACTCGTCGACCACGTAGTTCGGAATGGACGGGCTGACAAAAAAAAAAAAAAAAAAACACGAAACGCACGCGGATTAGCGGGGCCTGCCCATTTGATTAGCCCTGGATTATCCACTGCCCTAGACAACTAAATCTGTGTTATTCAGTTTCGAAAATTCGCGTAGAAATACCTATAGCCGAAATTGATTATATTTTATTTTATTATTATTATATTTATATTGTGTTTTGTAAGTAGGTACTTGAATAGCATTTTCTAATGAGTAGGGCGCGGATACATTGTATGTATTTGCATATTTTTTTCTGTACGATCGTTAAATATACCAAGATACCACAAAATAGTTCAATAAAAAATATGATATTTGATAATATGGTCACAAAAGTATTTTCAACAAGATGGCAATATTTTTTATTCTTCTTCTTCATTATACATTATGGAAATTTCCCGTAAGTTATTTTCCATGAGTTTTCCATAGAAAACAACGCGGTTTTTTTGACAAGTTATGTACCCTTCTGCCCATATTATAAACAAGATTCAGTGCTCTTGCCGTTAGACTTACTCGGGCGAATTTCCGATCACACGCATGTTACTGAACGCCGTCAGATCTATGTTATGACGTAGCTTTATTTTGAAGGTCGCTTTCATCTCGGGCTCGTCGAAACACGGGAACGCTCTTCTCGCGTTCGCCGGTTCGAATTGGGTTACCGCCAACCACCTGCGAGACGAAAATAATGTTTTTTAATAACGCAATATTTTGGTTAACGAAAATCACAACCCGTACGCGTCATTAAAATTGTTTCGAGACGAACAAGGGTATATATAGTTTTAGAAGCGATGCGGGATGGGTGGGGGGGGCGGGTGAAAACATTCATTACTTCATAAGACGATATTAATTTTCGACATTAGTTTGTAATTATTCGTAAAATTAAAGATATGGCATGACCAGTTGTTAGAAAAAAATAAAAAAGCGAGATATAGTTCGCACCGTATGTATTTTTCGGAAGGGATACTCTCGGTGGGCGAGTTGAATTATAAAGAAAAGATAAATCGTTTTTTCGATAAAACGATTTCGAACAAAGCTTCTTTAAAACGTACCCTTCTCTTTTCGGCCGATTCACTTTTCGACCAAAAAAGAAGTTTAACATACAATATAGTATATTATTGTATATTATACACGGATAACTCAACAGGTACAGTATATAGCTATGCTTTATTATTACCTAAAAGTAAATATTTGTATACTTTTACATTTCTAGGTACGATTTTGTTAAGTTGGTTTCAAATTACTTACTTTAAAAAGTAGTGAACCAGCAACCTAACCTAAACAGTGCAAACAAAAGTGAGTAAAAAAAAAAAAAAATGAATTATGACAGGAATAAAATTGTAATTATTATCATACTTTTCTATATTTTATTGACATTGAAAATTATTTTTATAAATATTATTTGGTATTCATTTATATATTTTATACATTTTACACAACTTATATATTTTTTAATATTTTTTTTTATGATATGTATAACATAAAGTCTTGTATGTAGTTATTATCATTATTTATTTGTAACCTACTACTATATTTAATAATAACTAACAAAAATTATTTTTTCTACATAAAGACTTATAATTATTATTCAATAATATTTTTTTGGTCAAACAGTGAATCGGCCGAAAAGGGAAGGGTACGTTTTTGGCCGAAAAGGGAATCGACTTTTTTCAAAATTTGGTCGAAAAGTGAATCGGCCGAAAAGGGAAGAGTACGTTTTTGGTCGAAAAGTGTCTCGCCCTCTTTAAATCGTAGACGACAATTAATTATTGTCAGTTATAATAATATATTCAAGATCTTCAATAAATTGTTACGTATTTATATCTGAAATTCGTGTGCGATAAGGTACTGTAGACGTTTTCAAAATTTAAGCAATTAATTCGTGAAAATGATTTTAATTTTTCCACGTTTTAAAGTTTAAAATTAATAATTTCCACAGTTATTGATTTCAGCGAAATCGGTAATTTATGTTGGACTTTTGTTTTTTATGGTATTGTAATAACCATACGCAGGGATGATCGAGAGTATATTATATTTTTAGAAGGGCTTGGGTTTTTTTTTTTTTTTTTTTTAATGCTTTTATTCGACCCCCCCCAGGATTTAGTGTTAATGGCGCCACTGGATGGTCGCGTTACGTACTTCAGCTGATTCGTTTTTTTGTCCACGTAGCTACTCCTGTAGTAACCGACCTGCGAGTCGGTAATGTTTCCCGCGAACGCTAGGGTCAGCACGAATTCTTCATTTAGTTCGAAATCTCTGTCGACACTGACGTACATCTTGTCCACCAGTGACGAGTACCACACTTTGACCACATTCACAGGCTTTCCGGTCTTGTCGACAACAGCTACGCGCTTCCTGTCGATGTCCAACGAGTTGGAGTGCAGCACTATGACCGAGAACGATTCCTCGCAGACGATCTACAATGCGATCGCACGCGAATCACGACCACAGTCAGACACAAAAATTATTACAATAAATCCACACCCGACCGGTGGTGCTATTTCATTTCCACATCGTCTATTCAGGGCCGTATTCAGAGCAGGGCAAAAGGGCATGGGCATGGGCCAGAGTGGTAATAATTCTTAGATGGGCGCAAATTTCAATATTACCTATGTAATATTTTTCACATAACATTTGAAACATGCACATTCATTTAATATTGTGTAGTTATTTTGTAAAATAAAACATAGTATATGATTCATCAAACTTAACACCATTTTTAAAGTAACTTGAGATTATAAAAACAAAAACGTAATTTTACATGATCACAAGTCACAAATAGTTATTAAAATGTATTAGTTATTACCTGGTATACTATATATTTACACATGTTTTATACATCTCAAATGGTTATTGTAAAAAAAAAATGGAAATTTCTCATTTTGAGTAGTGAGAAGGGGAGGTGCAAATGCAGTGATTCGCCAGGGGCGCCACTGGACCTCAATACGGCTCTGCGTCTATGCACCCAAAACGTCGAAGACATGCCGAAAACCGGAAAGTCGATTCGATCACTTGTATCGCTTGAGTTCGAATCCGTCTGTCTCTCACTCAGCGTTACCGAATCAACATAGGCGTAAAATATTGGGAGTGCTTATGTGTCCCACGGTCATTTAAAGTAGGGTGACCATATTTAAGAAAACAAAATGCAGGACAAAAATATTTTTCATAATATTTTTAAATAAATAATTTTATATTATATGTGTGTGTGTGTTTTTGAATCGTGACAAAAGTATAATTTTTAAACTGCCTATTATAGATTAAATTTAAACACACAAAAACACTATTTTGAAAAAACATAAAATAACATAATGAAACCAAATTGATACTTTTTAAAATTTCTTCAAATCCTTTGAATTCATGCATATTGTATACTTTACTTTCAAAAAAAAAAAAAAAACTTGTTAATTCATTTTACAATTATAATTGATCTAATGGTATCTAAAAGATTTCTAGATTCTTACATTATTTTTTATTCAATAATTTCATTTCAAAAATTTCAAAAATTTTTAATCAACAATAAGTCAAAAAACGGGATTAATATGGGACAGACTCGTAATTACGGGACAAAAAGCGTTCTGAGAGAAGTTTGTCAAGACAACAGGACACAGAGCCGTAATAAAGGACAATCCTGTATAAAACAGGACGTATACGGTCACTCTGATTTAAAGCCCCCTCCCCCTAGATCTTTTGAAATTTGCACGAGGTGAATACACATTTATGTGGACTAAATCAAACAAGTATAAACCGTGTTTATACTGCACATCATGCGCACCTCCGGACTCCTACAACGATACTTCCGTCTAAATTTAACGACTTTTTTAATCAGTTGTACTTTAAAACACGTTTTAATTTTTGTATTTTATTCGATTACATAATATAAATAAATAAAAAAACAGAACGATTTTTTCGATAGACTCGACATGTTTTTTTTATTTATTTTTTTTATCGTGTACAGGACTGGTCTACTCCATAGAGTAAAGAATATATAGAGGGGCCATACCGTATACTGTTATACGTATAGTGAATTGAAGCAATCAAATGGAATACGCTAGAAGTGACCGTTTTGAGAAAAATAAAATTATTTTTCTTATTTGGTTGGTACCACTTTAAATTTTCATATTATCATAATAGATATTATACAAAAACAATTAATAACGATAATTATTTTAAAGTATGATAACAGTTCCTTATCAGTAACCCGATTGAGCGAGGGATACAATATTTCGATACGGTAATAATTTGATTCTTTCCAATAGGTCACACTCTAAGCGTATTCCATTTTAATGCTTCATTTAGATATACGTATGGCCCCCACGGGTTGGTCCACTCACTCTAATGTCGACTACTCCTTCGAACGCGAACTTGTTTTCCAAGTGCGTGGTTATGTCCAAAGTGTAACTTATAGGTTTGAAATTGGTCGGCAATTTGAAGTCGGTAACCTCGTAGTTCGGTTTGTAATTGGGCGGCAATGTGATGTCTTCCGTCACGTCGTCTTCCGCACGAGCAAACGCTCCGATTAGTGACACGATGACACTAATAATAATTGTTAACGCGCCAAATTCCATTCTAAAAAAAAAAATAAATAAATAAATAAATAAATCATTTAAAATATACCATTCGTTTGTTTTGTCCCGTTGAAAACATTTCGTATGATCGATTATTAAAAATTCTTATATACTTTTTGATTGAAAAAATCAAAAACAATGAATTTGGTCACGCAGGAAACATTTCGAGAATATTATACGAATAATCCTGAATGGCAAAAAATTTAGTTCAAAAGTTCAAAAATTAAGTTAATTCTATATTTTTCAAAGTTTCTTTAATATATTTTTACGTTTAGTTGTATTTATTTATAGATAAATTTTTACTTTATTATTTATTTATTTATTTTAATATAAAAACGGGACAAGCCCAATTACAAAAGTATAGTACAAATTTAATTAAACATTTTATAATAAAAAGGAGGAGTCATGGGGTGCGATGCGCATTAGGCGAACAATGGGAGAATTCCTCTGGAAATTTGTGGAGGAATGAGGAATGAAGAAGGGAGTAGGACGGGAGGGTACTTTTAAGTTAAGTTGATTTAAAATATCCGGGGAATCTAATTTGGCGGAAAGGAGGTTATGGATGAATGAAATATTGGATGAGTGTCTACGGTCAGAAAGGGTTGAAAGATGAAGAGCGTGAAGGACTGGGGAATAGTCATGAGGAGGGTGGGTAATATTCAGACGGAAAGCAGCAACGCGTAAAAATTTGCGCTCTACGCGCTCGATCATAGCACTCGCATTAGAGGTCGAAGGGTCCCAGAGAACAATTCCATACTTTAATATGGGTCTTACAAGGGCACAATATAAGGCTTTTGGGCGTGTAAGTAATTTAAAGTCAGGAGCGACACGCAGGATAAACCCAAGGACTTTCAGTGCATTACAACATATTTCCTCAATGTGTTTATTTGGGGAAAGATTGCGGGTAAAGGTGAAACCTAGGTCACAGATGGAGTCCGCGGCCGGTAATATAGGGACATTAAGGATATGGTACGTAAAATTAATCTGGGAACGAGATCTAGAGAATGTAAAGACTGAACATTTTGGAACATTAAGGGAGAAGCCAAGAGCTTTTCCCCATGTAATCGAAGCATTCAGATATTTTTGAAGGAGGAGACAGTCGGATTTTGATTTTATTTGCCTATACAATATTTCATATCATCAGCATAAATAAGTGGTTTTGATGATTCAAGAACAGAGACGGCGGAATTTACAAATAAAGAAAATAGAAGTGGAGATAGAATTGCACCTTGAGGAGCACCCGATGAAGGAGTGAATTGAGTATAGGTAGAATCATGGACAGAAACAACAAGAGATCGATCGGAAACGTATGAGCGAAGCCAGGAAAGCAATGGGTCACCCATACCAAGTCTATGAAGAGATTGTATGAGGAGGGATCTACACTAAATAATATATTATAATAATAATTGTAATTATATAATATTATTAAGACTCATCCAACCTAAAACAACTTGTTTTCTTAGATGTTAGGTCAGAAAACATACTTACTTGTACTTATCAATAAGCGTTATTACAATATTTGAAATAAAGATATTATTAAAACTGAAAGAGAAATTATCGAGTACACGAAAAATCACAATATTGATTTGCACACAACATAATATCAAGAATATACTTTATAGTAATAGAACTTTTTCCAATAAAAATTCTGTTACAGACTGACAAAAATTTCATTTATTTCATTTTTAGACATTATAAAATCTTATAGATTAACAATAACCATAATATAAGTTGGATATGAGTAGTAGTGTGACACAATTCATCAGATCACGTTAATTTATTTTAAAATGAACGCGTTCACTTCAAGATATTTGAAAAAATACAGTCATTCATTTAATTTTTAGATTCCGGATGGAGCGAAGAAGCTGGTGTTTTTACAATATGTTGTTTATTTTGTTTTATTTATTTATTTTTTTTTCTGAGTATGCATTTTCGAAAACAGAAATAATATATATAATATATTTAATAATTTTATATAATAATTGTTCAAAAATTTTGACCATCAATTTATTTGTATCAGAATTCGACTCTAGATGGTACTTTAAAGAGGTTATTTTACAAAATTCACATTTTTTAAAGGTTTACTCAGCATAAAATGTGTTTGTACAATAATTTATTTCGTTTTGATTATTTATGGTTGTTTTATTGAAAATTTGATAACAACTAATTTATTTATTTATTTACAAAATTTGGGTAACAAAGAAGTCAATAAATGTTTATTTTCTAATTATATTTGTTTTTAACGTTGGTATAACCCGTCCAGTTCATCTTAGCCGGCGGCGACGGTTATCATTTTAAAATATCAGGGGTACGCAAACAGAATTATACTGAAAAAAATAATCGTATTGCCTAATGTGTGGCAATAACGTAATATTTCCAAATAACGATAACTTTTAATTGATAACAATTTGATACCCACAAATTATTTTCTTTAGATTCTAAAGGTGAACCTTTCTTTACAGTTTAAGGTTTATATAGTTTAAACTCTAAAATATAAATAACCATTTTTTTTTTTTTTTTTTTGTGGTACACCTAACAGTAATACGCGACACACCGGTTGAGAACCACTGCAGTAAACAACATGATTTTTTTTTTTTATTTATTTATTATCATTACATAATTTTGGAATTTTTTTATTTTTCACGTTAGTGAAATATTTCAAGGAAATAAATTTCATGTAATTTTAAAACCCTGATTATGACTATCTATTGATTAAAATTTTGTTGAGTACTAATATTACTAACTATTACTAATTTTGTCGCCACGTACTTAACACAATCTGAATAATTAAAACAGTAATAGTATTATTTTTTTTAATTTTTACAACATTTATGAATTATTTTATGAAATGTTATTTACATGTTATGAATGAATTTAATGTTGTATTGAGATAACTAAAAATCTTAGAATATTAAAATATAATCGTCTATTAATATGCTAATTATATGATAAAATAGTCCTCGGAATATTACAAAGTATGTTTGCATTCATATACTTGCATTTATATTCTTTGCAAACGTGGTGTGTATTAAATGCATTGATCATATTGGTTTGATTTTGATTAAATATCCGAATTATTATTCATCGGTCTGTAAACATTTTTAGCAGTTCCCCAACACGAATAAATATTTATTTTCATTATGTAATATGGTGAGATCGTGTTCTTTGTTGAAATTTTGATGTGATTTTTATTGGTTTATATTTATAATTACACACAAATGCCTTTTTACTAATTATAATAAAAAATTATTAATCTTCATTGAGTATATTATTATTATTATTTATTTGTATTCGCGTTACACGCATTGCCCTTAATAATACATTGTATTTATATAAATATTAGAAATATAAACGTCATTCGCGTTATATTTGACATGAAAAAAAAAAAAAAAAACAAAAGTGTGTACTTCGCTCGTCGGGGTGTTCTTCGCGCGACGGGTGGGATTCTCTTGTCGGATGTATTGAATTTTAAAGAAACGATAAATCATTTCTTCAACCGAAGGAAGTCAATAATATAGATATAAAATTTGAAAAATTACCTCTCAAAAGTATACCATCTGGGTTCGATTTTGGATCTGTAAAGTTACCGATCGAAACTTTTCGACGAGTATTTCCATACGAAAAAGTGTATACAGAAGAAAAAAATAATAAAAAATAAACATCATTGTAAGAACACTAGCTTCTTCACTTCGTTCAGAATCTAAAAAACAAGACGTGTCGTTCAAAAACCGTGAACGTGAATGCTTGAAAACGTATGTGTTGTTCATTTTCCAAACATTGAATGTAATATAATATAATAATAAAACAGGTAAGAGTGGACACACACCTTATTTTAGTGATGACGATGCCCCGACTTTATTTTAATGCAACACTTTTATGATTCGCTAACGGTAATAAAATATAATATTATACGTCTTGTCGTCAGTTGTCGTACGCGGATTAGAGACGATTGAGATTTATTATAATATCATTTATGAAAACGTATAAGATCAAATTATTATCAACAAAACGTAATATTATTATTAATTAGTGTATAAAATTTTATCCGCACGACACGGGCGCACGAACTACGAACAAAAATATTTTACAGGTAATATACTATATAATAATATTAAAATATGATAATAACAAAAGTAAAAATGGTAAAAAAAAATAATATAATGATACAACGCAACAAATATATTATTATTATATTATAATGATATCACTGTGTAGTGTATAATAGTTGTTGATTAGAAAAAAAAAAAAAAAAACAATGCAAAAGATTTGCCCGGCAACACACACACACACATCGACGACACAGTCACAAAGCTCGCCGCCGCCGCAAGACAGCCGATAATGGACTAACCTCGTAAAGGCATCATATATATGTAACAGTGGTAACACTGTTGTACGGGCTGACAAGGTTATCACTGTAGAATGTGAGGAGTTGTCATTGTTAAAATATATTAAAAAGCATTGTTAGATTTAATTTAGTTAATAGTTAATA
>JAIPRM010001735.1:0-20119 GCA_025469315.1 Stegophylla sp. TES_Ste_2020
CTTTGTTCAGAATCGTTTTACTGAAGAAATGATTTATCGTTTCTTTAAAATTTAATACGCCCGTCAAGAGAATACCACCCGTCGTGCGAAGTACACCCATCGTGCGAAGTATGTCCGGCTTTTTCAATATACAATTTTTATTCGTCTAATTCATGTAAAGTGTTACCCCTCCAGATCTACGCAGACAAGTCCAATCTGAGTTAATGTTATCGAAACTGAGCAACTACCCAGACCTACCAGTACAAATAGACATAGCAAACCATCCACCCAAAAGACTTATATCCAGAAACCCTATATGGAGCATGTCACGGTCAAATAAATTAATAGAGTAGACATGGGCAAACAGGTGGTCTAATACTAACGCCCGTAACCATTTTCTAGTCAGCGTCCCCGATAACAGAATCCCAGGTTTTGAGCTAAATCGAGCACAATGGACGGCCCTGAATCGTATAAGAACTGGGCAAGGTAGGTGTAACTATCTATTACACAAATGGGGCATAACCGATTCCCCGTTGTGCGAGTGCGGCCTAACACAGACTATAAGCCATATCGTTGAAGAATACCAAAGAACAAGATTTGAAGGAGGGGTAGCCATACTGCACGCCTGCGGACCAATGGCGATCAATTGGTTAGAGGAACTTGATATTCGACTCTAACAGCTTTGCTTGTTTGTTAGAAGAACATATCCTACTAACATTTCCTAGTCCGTTTGTTTTATTTTGTTTATCATATCATATTTTTTTTATTGTATACAACTATTATTTTATTATTGTTTTAGTTTTTAGTTAGTTATGATTTATTATTCTGTTATTTTATATATTGTCTTTCTAAACACATACCAACCTTAATAATTTTGTAATAATAGCTCATGCCGAGTGTCATATGCATAAATAAATAAATGTAAAGTGTTTATATAAGTTGACTGTATTTTTTATTTAAGTAATTGGTTGTAATTTCTAGACGGGCACCCCTTTTGAAAAAATCTTAAAGTAAGGCCAGTAATGTCAAGCATGTTTAACTTTTTCAAATTTACATAGTTGAACACAATAAATTAAAGAGAATAAATTCTACATATTGGATATCCAAGTCCTTGTGTTCGGTCGGTAAGTACATCATATTATAAATAATTATTAATGTATAGGTATATTTTATAATTACCTACATTAGTGAGGTAAAAAATAATAAAAAGTAGATAAATAATCTCAAAAAAATGATAAAATGTTTGATTGCGATCATAATAATTTATAGATGGCAATAATATATTCACCTTCATATTTACCAAATTTTCCGGTTGAAAAAAGTTCATTTCTTGTATATTTTTTAATGTTAAATCTTGATCTCCTAGAATAAATATTTTCATTTAAACAGAAGTACAGTAAATACTTACAGTAGGTAAGTAGGTTAGTAGGTACCAAAGTTATTATGATAGTAGTGTTAATGGTAAGGTTTGGAACTTCATGTATTTACATATTTGTTCGGAAAATAGTTAGGAAAAATCAGATTCGATACATATATTTTGTTTTCTGATACAAGAGCTCTAAATTTAAACAATTTTATTGCATAGTTATGCATATTTCTGATTTTTATATTTAGTAAATTTATAGATTTTAGATTCTGAGCGGGGTGAAGAAGCTTATTATTTTACAATAATGTTTATTCTCCTACCCCTTCTGTGAACACTTCTTTATATAAAAATACTAATCCAAAAGTTTCGAAACAGTAACTTATAGAATCAGAATTCGACTCTAGGTGGTACTTTAAAGATAATTTTTTGAAATTCATATTTTTTCATTGATTTTTTATTTGGTTATCATAGAAAATTTGATAGCAAACAATAAATTTATTTTTATTAATTATTATTATTATTATTATCAAAATTATTATTCACGTTTACATTATTTGTTAATATGATTACCACAGTCAATACATTTTTATTTTTTAGTTATATTTTATTACTAACCACCATAACGAAAGCTCTGTTCAGAATCATTTTATTTTAAAGAAATGATTTCTCGATTTTCTTTAAAATTTAACACAGCTATCAAGTTTCCAGAAAAACGAAGAATACTCATGGTACGAAGTATGTCCGGTTTTTAAAAAATATATATATTTTTAATTATTAAAACGAAAAGTAAAATTAAAAAAAAAATAATAATAATTAACATAACAATAAACAAAAATATCATTAGGATTCAATATGTCATCATATTTTATAAATTAAATTTTTTTCTATGTATTTGGACTTGATTTTTATCTGTAGAATACCTACGTACTAATTAAATACAATGAACAAAAACCACTATATCTATATAGTAAATTAAAGTAAATTAACGATGTGATTGATTTATGGATCTTTTTAAAATGTATAATTTGGTGAGTATATACTATGTATGCGTATATCTTTTGGATTTAAAATGCATAAACTGCCGATTATAACTTTTAAGTATCAAAGTATATAAATAACAACGTACATTATGAATAAATTCTGATTTATTAATGGTAAAAAGTTCTTCTACAATAAAAATGTATAAAATATTTAGTTAAAATAACAACTGTTTTCGCAACTATTCCCTACGTCCTCTCCTCTCCTCTAAAATGTTGACAAGTGGGATAACCCTCTTCATTGCCCCACTGGATATTAACAATAATTTTAAAAACTTACCTTTTTTAATATCAAATTTTAAATTGACTTGAGGTATTAAATATTTATTCCAACGTTTTATGTCATTTAATAAACATATGTATCGCAATAAAGTTAGATTGAGAGGTGTAAATCCATCATCGTTGTAGCATTCTAAGTTGGCGCCAAGATTAATCATACATTTAATAATTTCGTGTTGATCATTAGCCTTAAAATTATTTAATATAGGTACTTATTAAAAGAAATATTAATCCATTAAATTATATTCAAATATCTAATACAGAAGAAATCATAAGACGAGTATTTCCTTGAGAATCGGCTGCGTCAGAGTCAATATTGTAATTTGAAATAAGATTTTTCACATTGTCAGGGCTCAGATCTAATTCACTCAATAATCGTACAATCCCTGACTCTTGACTCAGAGAGGGCATAAAAATACTTCGTTTTTCATTCCAAAGATTATTTAAATTGTAAAACAAGCACTTCTAGAAAGCATAAAATAATTAATGAATAAAATTATTTTTATTATATTTTTAAATGCTCCTGTTAAAATTAATACTTCACCAAATCTCTGCTGATAAGCATGTGCTAATATCATTTTATCTATAGTGTTATTATTGTATGCCAAAATATTAGAATGACTTGAATGAATGACATCGAGTTCTGAAGTTTCTATCTTGTTCTTGTTTTGTCTATTTTTAATCACCCACAATTTATTACTTAGATGCTCAAATGTATTGCCAATACCAAAACCACAGCTCAACAAAAATTCTTTATTCGATCGCGATGTTTCTTTTGATATTTTCTTTAAAAAATATTTAGTAATAAATACCTATCATAGCCTATGATAGGTATTTAAATGATATACATATTACATAATGATTATATACTATTTATTATTATATTAAATAAATGCTATGTTATAGCTTAGTATGTTATATTTTAATAATATTAAAATAATAAATATTATACAGTATAGGTAGTTACATAATATTATTATGCGTACATAAAAGAAATAATAAAAATTAATTTTGGTTAAAATTGTTCTATAGATACCTAAGTTTGACCAAAGATATTCATTATTCTTGGTTCCTCAAATGGGGATACTCTTGGTGAGTGTATTGAATTTTAAAGAAACGATTAATCATTTCTTCAATCTAACGATTCTGAGCAAGTTTTATGTTGAGTAGGTATATTTAACAATTGTTACATATTTACATTTTACCCGAAATTTGTCTACAATATGGTATTGTTTACATTTCACGATTAATTTCTGGAATAGGTAATAACAAAATAATTTGTATCTATTTTATAATTTCTTGAAAATGTTTCATCTTGTCGAGTTTTGAAGTTTAAAGCTCTTATGATTATAACTTTGCACAACTGGTTTTGACAAAAACGTAAATTTGTACGAGTAAACTTAATTAGGTGTTCAATTTTCTGCCATAAAAACATTAAATTGAATATATTACGTACTAATTAGGAAGATAAATCTGCCATTATTTGAATTAACCGTCATTTGAGTCATGATTCATTGTAAAATTTAAACTTTTATGAAATTTATTCAAATGGTTAATTCAGTAGCGTAGCGTGGGGGGGAGAGGTGATCCGCCCCGAGCGGCATTTTTAGGAGGAGTATAAAAAAAAAATAAGTTGTTTCACCTTAGTGCTAATTTAGAAAGCAGCGAGCAAAAAAAAAAATGTGAGTACTTCCCTCGTCGGGTGTTCTTCACACCATGGGTGGAATACTCTTGATACTTTTGACGGGTGTATTGAATTTTAAAGAACCATTTTTAGTAATTGATGAAAGTTTCAAGTTTCTAGCTACATTATTTTTGAATTTATGTTATTAGTCAATTTTAAATTTTACGGAAATTCCGGTAATTGCATATTTTGCAGTTTTTTGTCAATTTTTTGACAGAGTTTCCACGTTTTTGAAAACTTATTGAGAAATTGGAAAAAATGACCTCTTTAAAGTACCATCTTGGTATATTTCGGGATCTATAGAGATTAGAGATACTGATCGAAACTTTTGGACGAGTATTTCTATACGAAAAAGTGTTTCCAGAAAGAGAAAAAAATAAAAATAAAAAAATAAATAAACATCCATTGTAAAATCATAAGCTTCTTCACTCCGTCTAGAATCTAAAACATCTTTTGAAATTTAAGCATTGAAGCAGAAAGCAAAAAAAAAAGTAAGGCCTTTAAAAAAATTGAGCAGAGAAGAAAAAAAAAATTTTTTCTTAAAAGGGGAGGAGGGCGGCAATTCTGATCTCTACCCCCGGAGGCTAAATTACACGTTAAGTACGCCACTGGGATAATTTTAATGAAAATTATATCACGTGTAGAAAAATATGTGAGGAATTTTTCGTTTAAAGAAAATATTGAGTGTACTTTAAATTTCGAAGTTATAATTCTTTGATTGAAAAAATATATATTATTTTATGTAAAAATGATCAATTTCAGACAAATTATAAATTTAAACGGTTATAAAATCAAAAGTAGACTTACGGTTTTTAAGATTTTTTGACGTTATAAATATAATAATGAGACAAATATATATATTATAAGTAATTTTGTGTTAAATTTTCAACTAATAATATCAAGAACTTAAAATTTTATTTGAAAAAACCTAACAAAACTCAAGGTAATTTCAAAATGTTATATTTACCCCAGTGGCGTAACCAAGGGGGTGGACACCACACCCCCAAATACAATATTTAAATTTTTTAGTTACTATAACCACTCTTAAATTAACCATAAAAACATGGCACACAATATTTAAGTATACTAACAGTAATATACTTGATCATACATATATTATATTATTTAGGCGATACAGACAAAAAAAAACACTTTTTTGTTTAATAATTTGTAGATTGGTATTAATAGTATAATTTAAAAATTTTAGCAGTTAGATACTTATACAAGGTACATTTTATAACTAAATATATCTATAATTCAACATTACATTTCATACTAATATTATTAGATTCTGAACAAAGTGAAGAAGCTAGTGTTTTTACAATGATGTTTATTTATTTTTTTTTTATTTTTTTTTTTCTATTACTAGTAGAATATTTTTCCAGTATTTCTAATGAATTAATTTTACTAACAACATCTCTTTCAATATTTAATATCGATAAATCTGTAAAACGCTATTGCTCCATACTTGCTCTTAGCCAGTTTTTTAGACGACGCATTGATAAGAAGCTTCTCTCACAAGTAGACATTGTCGTATTTGTCAATATTAATGTACATAATAATATTTGATATAACGTAATCATCACAAACAATTTGTGTTTCTGCTGAAAACGTCAGATAAAAAAAAACTTGCGTAAAATAAAGAAAATTATGTATTTCACGCCATTTTACAATTTTTGAACTGGGGGTGTTAAATTAAAGTCTGGGGGTGCTGAAGCACCCCCCTAGTTGAGCCTATGATGATAATTGTAATACAATTAGTATGAAAAACGTTTCGTAATGGCTTAGAATAGACTAAATAAATTTAGTCTCTTCTGTTGTAACAATCTGAATATCATTAAAAATATTAATAAAACTGAAAATATGACTTCTCTATACCAATGTGCATGAAGAAATTATGGCTTTTAAAAATGCAAACCTCCCTATAAAAAATGTCTAATCATGAACCATAGATACCTCTAATCTATGACACCATCAAAATAGTGTCATACATTTTCAATTAACTTCGAATATAATCACAGGGATAGGTATCTAATTCTGTTTAAAACTAACTAAGCAAAGTCGAAAAAATTCAAAATTAAAACAATAAAACAATTATGATTCCCGTAGTTTAATCGGTGATTCTTTGTGGCCATCAAAGTTTAGTAGTTTTAAGTAATCATCATGATTCTGGTTTACTAAATTTTGATGAACCATTAATAAATTGTGGCAATTTTGTTGAGATTTTACTGTAAATAACTACATAATCTAGCAGTGAAAGATGAAATTAAAAGAACTCCTTGAATTTTATTCTACTGATGATAACGATTTTGATTAAGTAAAATCATAGTAAGTGAATTTATGGAATTGTTATTTGGACGATAACATTATAGGACAAAAAAGTACAATACTGACATAGGTAATTAATATTTGTAATCCTAATTTATTCTCAAATATTTTTAAATTGTAAAATATTATATTTATTATAAATTACACTTCCTGTTACATTACTGAAGCTAAGAGAGGTCAAATCCCACTCTAAAAATGGCAAAAAATGATTTATGAAACAAATCATTAGAATCAAGACTTAATGGACTAGCTGCTTTAAATATTCATTTAGACGTCAAATACTTAATATGAAAAAAAATATATAGATATTATAAATATCATGATTTATTTAAAAAAAAATTTGTACTTGCAAAATATTACATATATTTTCTCCAGCATTAATTCTAAAATATTATTAAATATTGATTTATGTTTTCGTGAAAAATGTTTTAAATGTATTACCTAGGTGTGTATTAATAGGTATCAGATTTTTGCTCTGGTTGATATGTCTATAATCAAACAAGTACGGACCCCCCCCCTTTAAAAAATTTTTGGTACTGCCACTGTTTAAACCAAATAGGTAAGATTTTTTTGAAAAAAATATTTCCTCTGTACAACATTATTGTTGATAATGTGAGTAAATTTCAAATTTCTAGTCCTATTAGTTTCGGAGTAATAACGACATTAATAAATACAAATTTTTTTATACTATTAATTTCTATACCTGTGTAACAGAATAATTTTTATTCATTTTTTTTTTTTTTAATAAATAAATAAAACAATAATTACAAGTTTAAAATCCTTTGATAAAAATTAAAATATAAAATACTGATTTATATTCTACCTATGTATCATTTTTAGATTTTGAATGAAGTGAAGAAGCTTATGTTTTTACAATGATGTGTATTCATTTTTTTCTCTTTCTGGAGACAATTTTTCGTATTGAAATATTAGTCCAAAAGTTTCGATCAGTATCTCTATAGAACTCAAATCACACACAGATGGTACTTTAAAGAGGTCATTTTTCCAATTTCTCAATACTTTTTCCAAAAACGGGGGAAATCTGTCGAAAAATTGACAAAAAACGGCAAAATATGCAATTACCAGGATTTCTGTAAAATTGAAAATTACTTTTTAACATAACTTCTAAAATAATGCAGCTAGGGACTTAAAACTTTTATCAGCTACTAAAAATGGTCACGAGAATATTTTATAAAAATTTTAAAAAGATATAATCAATTTTGAGTTAAGTATAACATTTTGAAAATTTCTCATTTTTCATTAGTTTTTATGTAATTAAATTTTTGATTTTTGATGATTCATCAAAACTTGAAAATTTAATATGATCTTACTCATATATTTGTCTAATTGACCTGAAAAAATCTCGAAAATCGAAAGTCAACTTTGAAGTTGAAGCTTCGTTTAGAATCATTTTATTGAAGAAATGATTTATCGTTTCTTTAAAATTCAATACACTTGTCAAAAATATCCCACCCGACGTGCGAAGAACACCCCAATAAGCAGAGTACACACTTTTTTTTTAATTTTGTCGTTTAACAAGCAAAAAAATAAAATGGACATTTGATTTTTGTTGCTGTACGTCATCAAATTCAACGAAATTGAAAAAATTTCCAAAAAAGGGCCATAACATAAAAATTTTGAGTACCTCTGTTTTAGAAAATACCAGTGTTCATAAAAAAAATTAATACTTGATGGACTAATATAGATACACACTATTTGGTCACCTGTAAATGTTGATACTAAAATACAAAATTAAAATTA
Source organism: Stegophylla sp. TES_Ste_2020 (assembly GCA_025469315.1). Lineage (NCBI taxonomy): Eukaryota > Metazoa > Arthropoda > Insecta > Hemiptera > Aphididae > Stegophylla > Stegophylla sp. TES_Ste_2020. Next base: position 8,435 of record JAIPRM010001735.1, read on the forward strand.
GAAATATTTATGTATTTCACTTAAATAAATGTTTCATTACTAGATAATTATTTAGAATAATATCATCCAAATTACAGCCATTTATAAATTGTTTCTCATTAATTATTTCTTTATTCTTTGGTATCATTGAATTTGGTATAAATGCATGATCAAACGTTTGAGTATCAAAAAATAAACTGTTTAAATGTATAACGTATGGTAATGAATATTTCCCATTAAGATATTTCTCTTTGTTGTCTCGTACATTTATAATTGAATATGGCGGCTAAAATCGAATATTTAATTGTTAAGTTCTTCTTTAATATACATACATAAAAATAAAACTGTTTAACTTGAGTAAGATTAACAATGTGCTTGAATTGGAGTAATTTTATTTTGGTATAAACAGTGGGTACGTCATATGATGGTACTAAGTGAGTTGTCAAATTACAACATAGGCGTACAATATGAGTTCCTAACCAGAAACCTACTTCTTGGTGCTGATCGGGATGCGTTAACACTCCAGGTCCAAAACGCATATTATGTTTATACAAGCCCTAGAATCAATTTAAATTACAAATAATTGAAGTTGTCATACCTTATTCGTTACTTCAAAAATTAATCCATTTCCATAAGTCATACGACCATAACCATGTATTTGATTTACGTAAAAATATCCTTCATATGTATATTTTTTATTTTTTTTTATCCATATTATTAACCCCTTACCGTGATAACAACCGCTTACGATTGGCCCTTTGTAAATTTGTTTTAACTGCAAACATTTGATATTCATTTGACATTCACAAACAAATTTGAAATTTGTTTATTAAAAGTAATCATAAAAAAATTATACATTGTATTTAAAATAATGTGAATCTTTTAAAATTAAAAACATAGTACTGTATAATTATTCTTACGTTTTCATATTGAATAACATCAGTTATCTCACCGTTTGTATTTCTTAACCCAAATGAGTCATATTTAGGAGTAATAACATGTATTTCTTCACTGTTCATTAGAATAAAACAAGAATAAAATTATAAAAATATATAATATAATTTATACATATAAAATAATTAATAATAATAATAATAAAAATAAACAAACACAGTTTTTAATGTTCCAGTTGCTATTGATTCACAACTAATTTCTAATCACACTTAAATATACGTATACATCATAAAAATGATAACAGTTTAAGTCTATAATTCTTCTCTCCGATTGAGTATTTTGTCTTCAAGTACTTTATGTAACTTCTGAATGTTTCTAGTTTCTTTTTTTATCTTAGTTTCAATGCCATCATGTTCATTTCCAGCAACTAAATCCACATTTAAATGTCGTAGTTTTAATAAGCGGCGCTCATATTCTTTCAATTCATCCTGAATGTATATTATATATATATATAATTGGTCATTATTAGAACAAAATTAACTGATTATTTTTTCTTACGTGCAAAAGTTGCAGTTCATCTTTACTGAAATTTGTTTCTTGAGCTTTAATCCAAATTTCTTGTACTTTGGGTTCAATAAACTGTTTACTATTGGGACCAGAAAGTGACAGTCGGTGAAGGCGGTCAAAACTGTCTTTTATATTCAATAAACGATCTCTAAAAATATAAATAAAACACAATAGTATAAATGTAAAGGTTTTATATGTATAGTGAAACCTCTATTAACATATTAACAAATATCTTTTAATAACAGACATTTTTAATTACTCAATTGAGAGAGTATGAATAAATGTTACCCTCTTAATTGAAGACACCTATGTAGCATAGACAAATTTCTATTTTCTGTGGATAATCATTATGTGTATCGAGGTTTCACTATATAATTATTAAAATAAATATTATATATTATTTACTGCAGGTTTCTTTGTTTATGATTGAATTTGGTGAAATCTTCAGCTTCATTTAAAGAATTGAAATCATTTTTTAATCTTTTTTTTGAAATTGCTTTAAAAAATCCAATTTTAAGAAAAATGAGTAATTTATTAATATAATATACAAATACTTACCGATTGGTATATCATTTTGCATATGCTCTACTTCATTTGTTAAAGAATAATATTCATCAATTTTTTTTTGGTGATTTAAAAATTCTTCTTTCAATGCTATAAGTTCTATGCCTACAAATTAACGTCAGACATGAGAATTTTTAATGTTATAAATTTAAAAATTAATCATATTACTAGTAAAACCAGATTGTTTAGCTTGATCCCACAATTGATTTAATCGTTTATCATGTAATAAATATTTATCAACCACTTGGGATGGAATTCCAGGAACACGATCTTGTATTTCAAAATCTGACTGGTTATATTGATATTCGTGAACAGTGTCGTCAAAGTGATAACTCAACTTGTATCTTTCTAGGATACCTTTAAAATAATTGAGATAATGATGTTTATTTATGGTAATTTAACATGCATTTATTAATAATAAATTACAAACTGAATTTTGGATAATCCATATTTATTCATGTCAAACATAATAAGTACAATAAAGTACCCTTAAATTTTAACATCTGAATATTAATACTAAATACTTTTTTACTACATTTTAATCTTCTTCTTTTTTCCCTTCACCTCTTCTCACAACTATTTCGGATCACCCATTTTCATCCTAAATCTTCACCTTACGCAGTCTGCCATATAATCTATACACACTTTGGCAGTCCTCAATCTTTCAACTGTATTTAACTACATATTTTCAGTCTTCCTCTCCTCTCACCTTTTTTGTAATTGATTTTCATAACGATTATTAAATCTTTCGATTCATCTTTTCCTCATTTTAATTCTTTTGTCCACACTACCTCAAGTCCTGTTTATATTTCTCATCTTCACAACTATCCAAATTACACCTGTGTTATCTTCCCTCCAAACTCATTCATTATTCTATTTTTTCTAGTTACTCCATTCATTTAAGCATTTTTATCTATGCTACATTCATCATTTGCATTAGGTATCATTCTATTCACTCCTCATAATTTTATAAAATATACAGCATTGCATCAATAGTTTTATAAAATTCATCTTTCAGCCTAATTGGAATCCTCTTAACAAACTACTCTAGATATCTTTCTCTACTTAATCCACTTACATTTAATTCTATGTTAATTCTATGTTTTTAATCACCGAAGCTACCCTTTTTTTTTTTTTTTTTTTTTCTAAGAAGGTTCCTAAATACCTTATTCTTTCTACCCAACCTACATTGTCATCATTCATATATAAATATTTTAATATCACTTTATCTAAAATTGTACTTTATTACATTTTAATTCCATTAATCTCTTCTTTCAAATGCTATTCTCTACTCTTCAAGCTTTTTTTTTTTTATGTAAGCATCATTCACTATGAAACCTCACTTTAGGTATATCCTTTTTGTAACTTAATTCATTACCACAAAAAATAAAGTGATTATTATAACTTAATATTTATATAAATAAATACATTTTTTCATAAAAATGAAAATTTACTTGGGCTAAATTATATACAGGATGTCCCAGTACAATTTGACAATTTGCAATAACTTTTTTTCTATTAATAATTTTTAACCTTTTAAAATATATATATATATATAAGGTACTACAGTATTGTGATAATAATATATAATCTTTTTTATAAAGTCCTAAATTTTATACTACTGGTTTACAAAAAATTCAAAATAGCTGTTTTGTAAACCTGATTTTTAGAAAAATATTGATGCTTAAATCTCTAATAAAGGTTCATCCATTCATTTTCTACGATTTTTTTTTAGTTTGCAAATAATTTTATAATTTTGTTAAATATGTCATAATAATGGTAATATTATGATGTCAATTGGTGATATTACCTATGACTAATTAACCAATATTATTAAATTACTTGAAAACTTAAGAAAATCATAGAAAATGAATGGATAAACTTTTATTAGAGATTTAAGAACCAATATTTTTAAAAAAATTTAAATTATTAAAAGAACAAAAGTTATTATATTTGTCAAATCATACTGAAACATCCTGTATATTATAATATAAATACAGTCATTGAATAATTTTTATTATTTACCTAAAAGTTTTTTTCGAACAATAGATTCCATTTCCCCATCTTTATCCAAATTTTTTGTTTTATGTAATTTTAACACTCGTTCATCTTCGTCTTGAATTCGTAATTCTGAGAGCAGTGATCTTAATTCCGGTTCTGAACATCTCTAAATAATTGTGTAGACATTTTTATAGTAGGTCAAAATATATTGACATCATAGATATTGAGAGTTTACTTGTTTTGCTTTACTCCACACTAAATTCAATTTATTTATTTTAAATGGTTTATTTAGGTGACGAACATCAAATTCAGGTTCATGGTTTAATGATAATTTTTTTTTTATTGTTTCATTTTCATCTGAGCGCGAGTATGCGTTTGCATAATAACATAATAATAAAAACAATAAAAAAAATTTTTTTTCCATTGTATTTAATTTTCAAAGAATTAAAAAATATAATAATAAATAATAATAGCTAAGTATCAACAATCTAAAGAAATTAAAAAAAAATGTTAAAAAAACTGATACACCAACTTGTGGATACTCTTATAAATATTAAATGCACAAATTGGCTATTATAGCAATGACCAGACCACTAAAACATCATGTTTTAGTGAAGTGGGGATCACCATAGTAAAACAAGTATTGATAACACAATTGATAAACATTAAAGAAATTTTTAACATGAAACTATTTGGAAAGTGTAATAACGAAATAACATTAACTCTTGTTTTGTTGTTGTTTGTTGAATTTGTTCATTTAAAATGTTATTAAATTTAAGTTTGTTTTTTTTTTTGATTATTGTGTTATTATAATGTCGTGCCAGTTTTGTGAATGCTCATTTACTACAAAAAATGTAAATCCAATAAAATTTACTTTCAAAGTTGAATCAAAAACCGAATTTTAATTTCTAAGAACGCTCAAAGTTAAATTTTATTTGTGTTAAAATGACATTTAACTATATTTTATCATGATGTTTGAGGATAGCTTGATATGGTTTGTGTCTGGCGGACTCTTATTTACCACCATTATATTGATTGTCGCTTGTATATGTGGATGTCATAAATCAATACCAAAGTAAGTAATTTGTTTACATATTTCGTTTTATTATTAAATTTTGTATGTTAAGTAGTTTAACTACCTATTACTGTATACATTAAAACTCAGTTAAAAAATTGAACAGTATGGTTAATACCTATTTGATCCATGAAATACAGTTTGTATTACCTAGTAATTATTATTGTTGTGCATGTTTTTTTTTACATTGTATATTGTTTGTTTTTATATTGTGTATCAATAATAACAAATAATTGAGTAGGTACATTCTATTTAATTTTGGTGGTTAATTATTCATTATTATTACCTACCTATTTAATTATAATATCTAGGTACATTTATTGTTTTAAATATCTATTGATTTAAATTAACCCATATTACATTCATAAATAATAGTTAGGTTTAGACAATAATTTATAAACAATGATCATTATGAATTGAAATTTTGCTTCATAACTGTCACTAAAAAGAAAAATTATGCAATATTTATAATATTTGTTCATATAAATAAAAAACACCTCTGAAAAGTGCTCACTATTTTTAATATTTTCTCTTTAAAAATATATTTAATTGAATTATAAATAACCTTTTACTGTCACTAGAATTTATCTCATCAAATTTAACTTCTTTTAATGGGCATTCATAATCAGGTTTACTGTAATATCTGTAGCATTATAATGTTTCTATAGTGTTATTTTTGTCACCCATAACATTATCTTTGACTTAAATAAACCAAATAGCGATGTTCATCTAAAGTATTATTTATTTGCTGCTATTAATCTAAGTTTTTTATGGCTGTTTTCATTTTTTTCATTCATGTTTATCTGTAAGTATTTGAAATTTGCCACCCTTTCAAATGTATAATTGTTCACTTTCACTTTGTTTTGCTTCACGATTATGTCTTGTGACTATCATTTTTTGAAAATTTTCAATAAACAAAATAATTAATAATAAAACTCTTAAAAAGTATTTTTCAGTAATTAATTTTATAAGTAGGTGTACCTGCTTTAATTAATTATAAGAAATGTGGTTTATAATTGATTTTTATCATTTACATAATTTTTAAAGTTAAAAAGAACAAACCCTTTTTATATAAATTTTACTTCACAATAAAAGATTTTAAATTCTTTTTGTTAATTTGTTGTCAATGAATTTATATATAGGTACTCGGATGAACAAAAAAATTACAGAATTTATAGATACTTACCTATAATAATGTTTAATATATATATTTTATAGTAGACAAATTTAAATAATTTCAAACAGTATAAACTACTTTAAGTGTGCACCACAGTCATCCCGAGTTCTTTCTTGATTCTATCGATTCAACATTGTCTAGATTCTAATTCATCCTCTGTTCCATTTTGAGTCTTAGTTTCCAATTTGTTATGCTTCCCAGTATTCCTTCAGATATTTTATGGCTGACTTATCTTATTCTACTGCTCTTTGTAATTCTTATAATATTAGTTTCTCCATACAACCTACTTAACTCTTCATTTATTTAAACTTTAAATAATTCACTTTCATTCTTTTTTAATCCAAAATTTTTTCAGACTATTTGCTTTTCAAAAGCATTCAGCTTGTTTTCATCCGTTTTAATGGTTGTTCATGTCTCACATGCGTATACATGAGAGACAAACTAATAATTAGGCCGAAAAAAATCAGTAGACTATTCTATAGGATAGTCTAGGCCTGAGCATGTAAAACCATTGAGGTTTGGAAACTTACCCTGGCAAGAAGACTAAGATATCAATCTATACTATATTTTCTTTTACTATTGAAATATTTCTTCTTATTGATAAATTTAAGATAAAAGAACTTATTTGGAGAATGAAAATTAAATTACTTCCAGTAAAAAATGTGTTTGATAATGGCTGGTTGCATGTATTCTTAAATGTAAATATTCTATTAAAAGTAATGAAATTAGGTATTTCATAGTAGCCTCTTTTGGAATGAAATTTTCATTTTTTTTTTATTTTGTTTGCTTGTAATACAATAGAAATGAGTTACTCGGCCTTGCTGGTATGGTAAAAATCACCAATCCCGATATTGGACCAGAATCAGTTGACAAGAATTTATCGGCTAGTCCATCCCCAACAAATAGTACCAAAAGGTTTTTATAAATTAAAACATCTATAATTATGTTTGTAATATTTGTATAATATGTTAATAGGAATTCTGTTGGTGCAACTTTATCTTCAGCTACAAGAAGTCTTCCCGATTTACCCATAGAAACTCTTAGGGGTTCAGATGCAGTTGCTACTGCTGTTTGGTATGGTGGTGATACCAATTCTGAACTGTATGCTACTGTCGAAGAAAATAAAAATGGCATAAAAGGTGACACTTCTAAATATGTTAGTAACACCATGTCTCCATCCAGTGGCACAACTGCATCCAAAAGTGAATGTGTCTATGCTTGTGTGAAGAAAGAAAATCCATATGATAAATTACAGCAGGAACATCCATATGCTAAAGTTGGTATGAATAATACCAATAATCAGTATGCTAGTTCTCAAAGGTAATCTTGTATTGTTGAGTTTAACTTATTCTTTGAAAGTTTATTCTATTTTCAAAATGAACATTCTAGGTCAGAAAAAGTGAGTTCAACTAATTCCATAGAATTGGATGTAATTGATAGGGCTGCTCCTGATCAAGACATAGCTGCTGCTAGTGTAATTGCCGGCGATGAAGCTGCTAGTATTAACATTCCATATATGACTCCACCTGTAGTACTAGCGGAACATCCGTTAAACGTGCAGCCAAGACAGGGACATTACAGTGGCGATTCACATGACTCAAGTAGTAAGAATATTCAAATAATTTTCAAATTTGTTGTTTTTTTACATAATAAAAAATTTCAGAAGGGTATACGAGTATCAGTGTTCGAGAACCATTATCCAGAATCATGACCAGTGTTCGAAATAGTAGTATTCCATCAGATCCTCACTATGCGTTTGTCTCTGATGATTCTGGTATGAAATATTGTTGAATTCAAGTAATTCAACAATAATTTAAATGTATTAAAAAATATATTATTAAATGTATTAATTTATGTAGATGAAATGTATGCAGCTATTATGGACCCTAGCAATAATGTATATAATAGTGGGAGTGATACATATGCTCAAATTCCTAGTGCAAATAATATGCCTGCCGCTCTAACAGATCAAGTATATAAAGCTTCAACATCACACATTAATGGAGCTGAACAGTCACAAAGACATTCAAGACAAAGTAAGTTTTTAAACTAATGTACATTAAAAAAAAAATGTATTTTATTTATTTTATACATAGATTCATCGTCGAGTGCTGTGAGTTCTAATTCACCTAAGCCCGAAAAACGACCAGCTAATTCTCCTCTGCCTAAACCTCCTGAATACTTAGATGATATGTATGCTAAAGTAATGAAGAAGCGCAATGATTCATCAGAACAACCATCTCCTGCTGTGCTGTCTTCCTTGGACGATGACGGTATTTATGACAAATTGGTAGAACCAAAAAAATCTCAGACGTCAGATGCTGATCCTAATTATGAAGAACTACGACCGACAAACCATGGTTATGCTCGTATAAAAAAAATTGAGAAACCATCTGAACCGGACTATGCTAGTCTAACCAGGGCTTCTGATTATGTCGAAAACGATCCAAATTATGAAAGCTTAAAAGTTGACCTGAATGAAATCAATCATAACTCAATTTATGCGGAAGTGAATAAAAGGTAGCTTAAGAGAAAACAGCATTTTATTTTTAAAGTTAATCTAGTACAAGTTCTTAACTTATTTTTATTTCGCTTTTGTTAATTTTGTACCTGACATATATTTGGTATATTTTGTTCAAATATTTTATTTTTTTTATAACTCACACCACATTGTATCATTTATTTAAAATTTATGTGTTCACTTATTGTGACATTGGCTCAAACTTTTCCAATTCTAGACATGAATATTGTGATTATTAAAATCTGAATAGTGTTATATTATGACCCACCTAAAAACTATTTTAAAATATTTCATTAAAGTTACTACCATTATGATTTTAAGGATATTATAATTATAGTATTTTTTTATTATTATTAAATATATAATGATTTTTAGATAGGATAATGATTACAAAGTAATTTTTTAAATTCTATGAATGTAATCGTGTATTTTTTATTTTTAGTCATTATTAGAATCTAACACATGTTTTAACCAAACTGCTATAATATCAAATTAGGTTATTTTCAACCACAGACTGAAGTATTATTTTTTTTTTTTAATATTTTTTCACATGATCTACTTAACAGAATAAATGTAATTATTAATATTTATATATATATATATTAGAAAAAAAGTTTTACATATAAAAACTTGATACAATTAATATGTATCAAACATATATTTAAGATAAAATAATGTAATATTTTTTTACTACACACATGTTAATGTGTCAATGGTATTTATGTAGTCAGTATCAAACATTTTGATGAAAATTGCAAATATGGTGCCAATAAGTTCTCAAACAGCAAAAAAGTCTTTCTCTACTATTTTATTTCTTTGCAGTGTTCAAATAAATTATTATAGAATTAGTTGGCATGTTGAACATCTTTGATTCCTTGAGGCATGCATTTGCATTTCTTCCAAGTTGTTTGATAACAACTATATAATGCTAACAAAAAAATAAATATTTCTGTTGTTTATAAATTAATGTAATATTCTAAAATTAGTGTTTTAAAAAGTATAATTAAGTTATTATTTTAGTATTAAATATTGTTTTATGTATTTTGGAAACTTTTTTTAACATTTTATATGTCAGTTAATTGATTGTTTGTATGTTATGATTTTATTTACTTTTTATTTCTTACTTATTACTGTAAACTGTTAAATTGTTAAACAAGTATATTTAAGTTTTATGTATTAATTATTATTAATTTGCAATATGCTTAAAGTTACTTATTGCCAAATAGTATTTAAAGTATAAATATATTTTTATCAAAATTTTTTACATTTAAAATAATAACTTTAATTGTATAAATTGATTTATTGCAATACCATTAAGTATAAAACAAAGTTAATTGTTAATTCCTTATCTATTTTATAAATCTTAATTATAGTTGTGACTAGTTGGAAAAAAAAAACAGATTTTTTACAAATTAAAATAAAATAAAAATCTAGATATTTAAAAATTAAAATTGTAATAATAATAAAAAACAATTAAAGGTAACTTAATAGAATAACTAATCGTTTCTTTTACTTTTTAATCAAAGAGATCTGGAGTATTTAATTATACAAATTGATAGCACTAGTATTTTCGTTAAATTATTTTATTTGTTCGACATTAAAACTTCCATTTGACTTGTTGGCACTTTAATGTAAATTATTTTTTTCGGTCTTGCGTCATTAGACATTTGTATAAAGTCATCTTGATGTTCCCACTTCCTTCTTTCACGGGCTTGTTTTGCGCGTATATGATCCAACCAGTTAATTATACAAGAAGCAGGAACCCAAATCAAACCTGTTATTAATATTACTGTACCAACAATATTATCCTTTAAAAATCTTAACATCTTGTTTATGTTGATTTCTTCAATGATGTCCCAAAATCGTTCTACGACATCTTGAATAGTTTTCTCGCACATACCCTACAGTCAAACCATTTACTTATCAAGCAACAGTAAATTTTAATTGATTGATTTTTAAGTATAATATTACTTTGTTGCAAAATCCTTGAATACATGGGGTTCCATCAGGTAATACATCTGGTGGATCGACTGGATAACACGTATCGTTCAAATTTATACGACAACAACGTTTACATGATTGCAATACTAAAAAACAGTAAAAGTAAGTAATAGTTAAACATTGGCTAAATTATTTTGTATGTGTTTAAACTTAGAGATTTGTAGCCTAAATGACTTGTTACAAACAATTACAGTTTTTGTACAAATTCTTATAATTATTTCTTAATAAAACTTTAAATTAAAATATTTTTCTGTGTTTAAAATTTAAAAAAAATAAATTGTATTATACTTTTTATATGCTGTTTAAGTTAGAATTATGGCTTAATATAATTTATTAGAAAAAAAATTATATATCTTTTTGTTATTATACCATAAAATTTGTGATTTCTTGTATTATAAATTGAAAATTGTTTAAAATATTACTCACGTATTGTATAGGATTCACTAATTAAATTTTTATTTTTATAAAAATCACTTCAGTTGATTTCTATTTACTAGCACATTTAATAGTTAAATATAATTTTCATAAATGTTTAAATTAACAAGTGTTATTCCATTCAAATTTAAAAAAAATAATACTCTTTAAGAATTAAACATTTTACTAGTAATTTATCATATGATATATCGTTTCTTTAAAATTTATCACGCCCACCATATCCCACTCAAGAAGTGAAGAATGCCCATGGATGCCGGGTGTGCACTCAAGATTTTTTTTTTTTTTGGGAGGGGGGGTGGCTTATGTATTTTATTACTTTTTTTCACTTTCATATACATAATTATTATTAAGTTTTAACAATCTATATTTTAGATTCTGAACAAAGTGAAGAAGCTAGTGTTTTTACAATGATGTTTATTTTTTTTTTTATTTTTTTTTTTTCTGTTAACACTTTTTCGTATAGAAATACTT